>JAFBMS010001074.1:0-48777 GCA_019788955.1 Albula glossodonta | reverse complement strand
CGGTGATGATGTCAATGCCATTCGACTCATGGGTCACGATACATGTCTGTACGTGAGAGAAGGAGGGAGGGGGTGAGGGAGAGAGACTGCGTTACTCATTTTCTCATTTACTCACGTATCTCCAGTCGCAGCACAATCTGTCACAATCATGGAGTAAAATGGTAAGAAGCAAAAGAATAATGTACACAGTGACTGTTGCATAATGTCTGGTTATACTTCCAGGTTCTCCTGGCAGTACTGAGCATGCTCTGCTGACAGTACTGATCTGGTTGAGCTGGCAGTACTGACCTGGCTCTGCTGATAGTACTGACCTGGTTCTGCTGGCAGTGCTGACCTGATTGTGCTGGCAGTACTGACCTGGTTCTCCTTGCAGTACTGACCTGGCTCTCCTTGCAGTACTGACCTGGCTCTCCTGATAGTACTGACATGGTTCTGCTGGCAGTACTGACCTGATTGAGCTGGCAGTACTGACCTGGCTCTCCTTGCAGTACTGACCTGGCTCTCCTGATAGTACTGACCTGATTCTGCTGGCAGTGCTGACCTGATTGAGCTGGCAGTACTGACCTGCTTCTGCTGATAGTACTGACCTGGCTCTCCTTGTAGTACTGACATGGTTCTGCTGGCAGTACTGACCTGATTGAGCTGGCAGTACTGACCTGGCTCTCCTTGCAGTACTGACCTGGCTCTCCTGATAGTACTGACCTGATTCTGCTGGCAGTGCTGACCTGATTGAGCTGGCAGTACTGACCTGGTTCTCCTGGCAGGGCCCCTGGCAGTATTCGGTGAGGTCTCCAGGGTCTGGGTGATCAGGCCCACGTTGGTCTCGTTGATGTAGAGGCCGAGCAGGCCCAGCCCCCCTGTGGTGCTGCCGCACATGATGTCCAGGAACTGCAGCGTCTCGCACACCAGGTTATAGTTGGTCTTATTATTCTGGCAGCGCAGGAAATTCTGAAGCGGGGGGGGGGGGGGGGGGCCGCGGGGGGGGGGGGGGGGGGGGGGGGGGGGGGGGGGGGATGTTAGGGAACTACGAGGCAAATTTACACTGATCCTAGAAACTTTCATAATCTCTGAAAACACGACTTTTGAGGAAATACAGAGAAATGCCTTCATCATGTCACATTAAACAAGGTTTCATCATGAGGTCTTTTGAATAATTTAAGTTACAGAACTATGAGTAAGCAGGAGAAAAACTGATCTGAGATCGGCAGAGTGGAAATCAGTCGAGGATCAGCAGAAAGGAGCAGCGGTCAACATGCTGATCTGCCATCAGCAAAGAGGAAAGGAGAGAATTCACTGATCCAGAATCAGCAGGCAGTGAGCCACAGGGTGCGCTGATCTGAGATCAGCAGTCAGTACAACACCGGAATGCTGATCCCAGATCAGTGTGTTTGTAAGGCACTGAGCGCACTGACCTGCAGGTCCTGGTTGTGGTTCTCACAGAGCAGCTGCAGAAAACGCAGGATAGGCTTCATGATGCTAACAGCTGGGCCCAATTCTGTCTCCACCTCCCGCTGCTCTGAGGGGGGGCAGGGGCTGCGCCCTGGGCATACGCACTCGAGTCAGGCATAGGCAGCCCCATCTGGGTTCCCCCTGCTGGATAGAAGAGACCAAACTGAGGGCTCATATATAGCTTCAACCTGCTACAGGTAACACTACTGCTTGCTATTGCTAATTCTAATGCCTACTGCTAATAAAGCTACTACTGCTGCTGATATTGCTAATGCTGCTGCTACCGCTGCTATTGCTAATGTTACTGCTAAAGCTAAAATTGCTGCTACTGCTAATACTGCTGCTAATAGCAATGCTAATGGTACAATGGCACAGCTTCAATTACGAGCACCACTGCCACTACTATAGAACTGATAATTAAATTACTACATTACATTACATATAGGCACTTAGCAGACGCACTTATCCAGAGTGACTTTAAAAAAGTCACTCTGGGACAAGGGTGTTAAAGTGCTAGTGAAGGGTAAAAGTCTGTACTTATGCTTTACCCATAATGCTGTGTGTTAGCAAACATATTCATATAGCCTGTGTAACCCTGCTCTGGGCTCCCTTGGGTCTCCTCACCAGCCTCCTGCTCGCTGTTGTCCTTGGCTTTGTGACTCATCTCCCCCACGTTGACGGAGACCGTGGCTTTGATGTCCAGCTGTGCGTTCTTTATGCGGTCGTTCAGCACCTTGAAGAACTTCTCAGACTTGTTGTCCCCCATCATCAGCTTGTAGAAGGAGTTCTGGGGTACAGGGAGACGCCACCTCATACAGTTTGTCTGTTTCACATTCCTGTGTTTATGCAACAATTTGTGTGCATGTTGGTGAGGTCCCACCTAAATCTCGGGAGCCAGCGATTACCAGTCATAGCCAGTAATCACGACAACAGAGACAATAACGTGTTTCACTGGGAGGTTTTGTCACTTCAGACTGCACGGGTTTCTCCAGACTGATAAAGAAGAGATATAAGCCTGGCACATGAGGGTGGTGCGTTCTACATGTGTGATGTGTGTGTGTGTGTGTGTGTGTGTGTGTGTGTGTGTGTTTTCCCCCACCTGTATCTCAGTGTTTCCTCCCTCCAGCAGGCAGATGGCCAGCTGAATGCTCTCCTGGAAGATCTTGTCGTTCTTGGTGCTCATGATCAGGTCGATGAACAGCTTGGTTCCCCCCTCTTTGGCCAATCGGCACTGCACCGCAGCTACAGCCGACCAATCCCGCTCCACCTCCGGCCCTGCACACATTACATCACATCACATTACAGTCATTTAGCTGACGCTTTTATCCAAAGCGTCTTACAGTTTATTCGGCTAACCAAGGCCAATCCCCCTGGGAGCAATGTAGGGTTAAGGGCCTTGCTCAAGGGCCCAACAGCAATGGTGTTCTTGGTGTAGCTAGACTGGGGCTTAAACGAATACATCGAGGCTAATAAGCAGACATTAACAGACACAGAGGAGGAAAGAGTGAGGCGTACCTCCCCCTCCCAGCTCAGCTATCTCCACCTTGCTGTGGCCCTTCTTATTGTTATACAGGTAGTTCTGCAGGAGCACCTTCCTGAGAGCAATGCCCTGAGAGGGGGAGCAGAGAGAGAGAGAGACAGGGAGGGAGGGGGGAGGGAGAGAGAGAAAATGCATAAACTAGCTCTTATCTTAAAATTGTCCACAAAATAAAACATACTTCCACAATCTGTTGATAATGAAGCATGTAACGCTTGCAAAACATAATTAGCCTCCAAAGCTGCATGAATTCACATTGGTTTCATATTGTTTTTTTTTCCATGTATTTCCTTCTTCAGTTGGCTGAGGAGGGGCACTCCGGTCCTGTTATTATATAGGCCATGCTCTCACCCTCAAAGTCCCCCCCCCACTTCCTGTTTCCTCTCACCCGTTCCTCAATGTCCAGCGTGCGGATCAGCATCTCCTGCAGAGTCCGGAGCACCTTAATGCACAGCTTGTCCTCCGACCCCATCAGGGCCTTGGTGTGCTGGATCAGCCTGAACACAGAGGTACGAGACAGACAGACAGACAGACAGACACACACACACACACACGTGCATGTGCCAACACACACAGTTTCACACAGAGGACATACATAGTGTTCACAATACACAGACACAGCAGACAGAATACCCACAAATTTTACATACATGCAAACACATGCACACATATGCATGCATACGGGGACACGGGGAAAAACAGGTAACATAGACACAAAACACACATTACAGCTGTGGTCATCAGGTTCTCAATGCAACCCTGAGAATTTGAAAAACAAGGCAGCAACACTTAAAATATACGCTGGGACCTGCAGACCTGGTCTCCAGGAATTCAACTGAAAAACGCCATTTTCCCATGCTACATGCCACACTATAGCAACAGAATGCAGTCTTGAGCTCAGAGTAAAGGAGCTGCACAGAATGAGTTGAAGCTGCCGCTCACACAGAAAGCAATGCATCTCCCCTCTGCAAGCCATACTGCAGCAAGCCGTCCAGGTCCTCAGCAACAACACAGCCTGATAGTTAGCTGACCATCTATCCCACAACACAAACCTTTACATTGTCTAGCTACATCAGATGCTGTGATAATATTAACTTATAGAAACAGCCATAACTAGGTCATGACATTCAGAGATTAGCTTAATTGTCATTAAGAATTTAACAAATAATAATCATAGCAATCACATTAATTGTAGAATTTGCAAAAGTGCATAAAGTCATCTTGGTTGTGTAGTTAGACAGTGTAGTGAATATCATGAGCTAGCTACCCCACCTGTCACACAAAGACATTCAGCGTTGTTAAGTTCCTTAGCTCAGGCGTGAGAAAGCCTGCTATCGCATCCACAGCAGAAATTCCCAGATTTGGTACCTAAGGTTCAGGTTCCCTGCACACCACACACAACCTAGTCTCTACTCCAGATGCACCAGATGTCTCACAGAGCTTTGGGAGGCGAGCTGTGCTCTGCTGTTTGACATACGTTGCCTGCAAGATTATTAGTGCCCTCAGAATGCTTGAGGGTGGATTTGGTTGACCGATGTCGACATTTAATACAACAGAATCACAAATTAATTTTCCAGCTCTGAATATCCATATGAAATTCAAGTCCCTGAGATCTTCATTGGTCAGAGGCAGTAAATGGCTTTATTAACAGAGAGCTTCCCTGGATTTGGGTGGCATTACTCCACAATAGAGACAGTAGCTTGTTGGGCTAATCAAGACCTTACAGTGGGGACCTCATTTCCACATCATGTGTAAGGCAGTGCAGGAGCTGCCAGGCTGGAAACACATATTCAGCCCTTTGCAAACCTGGCCATTGGTGAAACAGACACATCAGGGAACAGAAAGGAACCAACGGGCCTGCTGTGTTTCGATTGTGTGCTGTTGTCGTGATCACTGGTGAGATAATAATAATTAACGTTATAGTGTGTTATTGTATTATTAGCACAACAGCATGGGACCATGGGATACAGGAGGACATTGGACAGGAACGTCACAGCGTTTAAGGTATGGGACACACAGGGGGAAGGTATAATGATATTAATTATTGGTTATTGGTTGTACAAAACTATTGACATTATTGTTCACAGCGCTACACAGTTACAGCATATGTAAAGTGCATGCCCACACTCACTCACTCACACACACACACACACACACACACACACACACACACACACACACACACACACACACACACACACACACACACACACACACACACACACACACACACACACACACACTCACACACTCACTCACTCACACACACACACACCCACTCCCACACACACACACCCACACACACACACACACACACACACTTACACACTCACACTCACACTCACTTGCTGATGAAGCCCCCAGATTCGCAGCGCATGCGCGCGTCTGTGCCCTCCAGGAACAGCAGCTCGGGTTTCTGCAGCACGTCCACCAGCACAGACAGCTCAGCGTTCACCAGCGGCTTCAGCCGCTCCTCCAGCGTGTTAATGATGTCCTAAGAGAAGGGGAGAGCCAGGGCTGTGTCAGTGCTGCAGTCAGTGCTGCGGTCAGTGCTGCAGTCAGTGCTTCAGAACTGTACCTGTACCTGCTGCTTCTTCATAATGGTACCATAGTCCCAGAGGTTAGGGGTTAGGGGGTAGAGGTTAAGGTTAGGAGTTACACAGACTTGCAGTTTCTCAATGATGTTCTTGTAGTCCCAGGGGTTAGGGTTATGGGTTAGGGTGTAGGGGTTAAGTTTAGGAGTTAGAGGTTAGGGGTTAGGGCTTAGGGGTTAGGGGTTAAGGTTATGAGTTAGAGGCTAGGCAGACCTGCAGCTTCTCGATGATGTTCTTGTAGTCCCAGGGGTTAGGGTTATGGGTTAGGGTGTAGGGGTTAAGTTTAGGAGTTAGAGGTTAGGGGTTAGGGGTTAGGGCTTAGGTCTGAGGGGTTAAGGTTATGAGTTAGAGGCTAGGCAGACCTGCAGCTTCTCGATGATGTTCTTGTAGTCCCAGGGGTTGTTGGGGGCGGTGGGCCGGCTGGAGCGGGTGGAGCTCTTGAAGGTGAGGTTGCTGCGGGTCAGAGAGTTCAGTATGCTGCCGCTCAGCATGGTGCTGATCTGGGAGTCCAGGTCCATCGGCAGCGTGATCGACCGGCTCTTAGCTGCCAAACGCACAGCACACAGGGGTCAGGATGGGGGAGGACAGGAATGCTGCAGCATCCCAGCAACATGGCAGCCAAGCATCTTAGCATTACAGCACCAAACAGCACGTACCATCAGGGCACTTAAGCACCAAAGCACTGTAATATCATACATCACAGTACCAAAGCACTGTAATATCATACATCACAGTACCAAAACACTGTAATATCATACATCACAGTACCAAAGCACTGTAATATCATACATCACAGTACCAAAACACTGTAATATCATACATCACAGTACCAAAGCACTGTAATATCATACATCACAGTACCAAAACACTGTAATATCATACATCACAGTACCAAAGCACTGTAATATCATACATCACAGTACCAAAGCACTGTAATATCATACATCACAGTACCAAAGCACTGTAATATCATACATCACAGGACCAAAGCACTGTAATATCATACATCACAGTACCAAAGCACTGTAACATCATACATCACAGCACCAAAGCACTGTAATATCATACATCACAGCACCAAAGCACTGTAATATCATACATCACAGTACCAAAGCACTGTAATATCATACATCACAGTACCAAAGCACTGTAATATCATACATCACAGTACCAAAGCACTGTAATATCATACATCACAGTACCAAAACACTGTAATATCATACATCACAGCACCAAAGCACTGTAATATCATACATCACAGTACCAAAGCACAGTAATATCATACATCACAGCACCAAAGCACTGTAATATCATACATCACAGTACCAAAGCACTGTAATATCATACATCACAGTACCAAAACACTGTAATATCATACATCACAGCACCAAAACATCCACAGTAGCGTTGGAGTACTGTAGCTTTGCACAATGATTTACCGAAACATCTGCAAATGTCAAAGTAAAAATGATACATTTGCAGACATTTCCAACTCTGATACATATGACAAAAGTAATATTGTGTTTAAAATACATTTAACGGCACACTTATATGCATAGGATTTTTCACAATAAATCCTTAGAATTCAGTTGAAAAGTACCAGCTGTCTTCAGATTGCACCACTAGCTGTTCACCACTTCAAGTTATTGAACTCTCGAAATTCTAAAAAAAATATATGAACTGCGATGGAATGTCAGAACACATTGACAGTTAGACAGTGAGAGACTGCCACCCTGAGGCTGACAGGAGTAATGTCAGATATAAATAATGTAAGAAATGACTGAATGACGACAGGAATAAATGTCAGAATTAAAAAACCTGGGGATTATCGTCAATCGGATACCAACAAAATAATGCTCTTATTGTTTCATATGGCAAATTATAATTTTATTAACAGTTTACATGTTTAAATGTAAACTCATTTTACATTTAAACATAACTAACTAGTAATATTTTTAACAGTTTAATTACATTAACACTACCAAACGTTACAATGGTACTCTATTATCATAACGAAAACGCTGAAATGCCTTATGTATATGTATGTATATATATACATACATATACACTGCTGACTGCACAGCGTTTATCATGGTGACCCCTGACCCCTGGGCCCTCCTCCCGTTCCCTGCTCTCTCTCACCGGTCATGGCCAGGGTGCGGATGCAGTTCTCCACCAGGTGGCGGTGCTGCTGCTGCAGCCAGGGACAGTCCAGCAGCCTGATGCTCGACTGCAGCAGCTGGATCACGATGGTGTGGTGAGTCTGAGCGGAGACACAGATATAAATATATACACATAATATAGACACACACACAGGCCAGCACACACACACGCATGCATGAACAAACACACACAGGCCCGCACACACATACACACACACACACGCATGCATGAACAAACACACACAGGCCCGCACACACACAAACACACACACGCATGCATGAACAAACACACACAGGCCCACACACACACATGCATGCATGCATGAGCACTCACACAGAGCACTGACCTGCAGAGACGTGCTGTTCTCAGAGAAGCGGGAACTGAAGAAGCCGTTGATGGTGTCTAACACCACGTTGATGACGTATTTCTCCAGCACCGGGTCTGTCAAACGTTTCTCTCGTTTGTTACACACCTACAGGAGGAAGGAGAACTGTCACTGCACACAAACACACACCTCAGTTAAGCTTCACACTGTGATTAAGCATTTCTCTATTCAGGGATGTTTGGGAATATTTAGGTGCAGAAGACTTTAATGTCTTTTTGTTAGTTCTCGGGTGAATCCTGTTTTCCACATTTCTGGGACTGTTCTTCTCTCCTTAATGACTGATCTGTGCCCTTGTCTCAGCGCTGTTAGCCGCTCTGGATGAGAGAGTGGGATAAACGCCTCTCATGCACTGTAATAAACTGAATGAAGCCTCTTACCCGGGCCATGTCCACGGTGAAGTCCTCGAACATCTTCCAGATGTGGTTGCTGGTGTAGATTTCCTTCATCTCCACCTCTGTGTCCACGTAGCAGTGATTCACAAAATTCACATAGGCGACCTTCACCTGCCACCAAACGTCAGAAAACATCACCAAATGACCTTTAACCTGCTGCTGACCTTTCATCAGATACAGGCGTCAATCCTGCATACTGTGGAGTTACTAAGAAATAAGATGTCAAAGTAAAGAGATATAGGAAATACGATTACAGATTTAGCAGGTTAATTAAGCACACGGCCAGAGAACTGCGCTAGAGCAGGAAGCTGTGAGATAGCTTGTGGGAGCAGCTTTGCCGGTTCTGTGGTCTTGTAGTTTCAGCCTGAGGTTTTAACTTCAGCATCGTGAGATGTTATTGTCCCAAATGGAGCAAAATGTTTGCACTAGAAATGCTGAATTAAGATGGATTTCGGAGCAAAACGTTCCACTAACTAATGGTATGGAACTCACTCTTTATTTTGTGAAAGGCAGTTAATGATGGCAATCTTCAGCTTTAGAATAATGTCTCTTATCCATAAATCAGCACATTGCCTGTGTAAACACGGTCACAGTGCTTAACTTGTGGTAACTCCAGGTTCAGAAAGATTTGTGCTGTTATGGCTGGGACCTGGGATAGCTCACCTCTGTGATGCAGTCCTCATGCGTGACCACCCTCACCACGTCCTCTAGGGGCAGCAGCGAGGTGCATTTGATCTCGGTGTAGACGTTCTTGCCCTCTGCGCAGGCGGCCAGCAGCTCCACCAGGGAGATGTGGTAGCGCAGTGGGCTCAGCTCCTGCACGCCCTCACGCGACTCCGCCATCAGCTCCAGCATCTTCGCAAACGATGCCTTATCGTTATAAAACACCACCACGTCCTCCCCTGCGTTCGTCAGCTAGGACAACAACAGACACAGGGCAGCACAGCAGTGTGAGAGTCCGTACACAGGAACAGGCTGGATACAGGTGAGTTATTTACCCTCAGTACAGTGCAGGGCTGAACAGGCCGGGTGCCCAGCCCATACAGGTGAGTTATTTACCCTCAGTACAGTGCAGGGCTGAACAGGCTGGGTGATCAGCCCATACAGGTGAGTTATTTACCCTCAGTACAGTGCAGGGCTGAACAGGCCGGGTGCTCAGCCCATACAGGTGAGTTATTTACCCTCAGTACAGTGCAGGGCTGAACAGCCTGGGTGATCAGCCCATACAGGTGAGTTATTTACCCTCAGTACAATGCAGGGCTGAACAGCCTGGGTGCCCAGCCCATACAGGTGAGTTATTTACCCTCAGTACAGAGCAGGACTGTCTTAGATAGGGGCTGCCGTGGGGCAGGCTTCTACTCCAGCCCAGTGCTCACACCTGCGTCAGCTAATTTAAGTCCTGATTGATTACTGAACTGAATTAATGAGTTTCCCATTAATAACTGGACAATGTTTTGACCTAAAACATATTGATTTACAAAGACATTCGTCTTTCCTGGAAACCTGATCTTGTTGGTGTGAAAAGGTTTGAGTCTGAGATGAAAATGCTCCCTTACCTCTGTCATGATCATGTCCTGGCACTTCTTTACGTACTTGCCCTCAGCCTTGATGATGGTGTGCAGGAAGTTGAGGTACTGGACGTGGCGGCCGTGCGTGGCCAGGCAGTGGATGAAGTGCTGCAGCACGGCCTCGCTGATCTCCGTACACAGCTGATAGTTATTACTGAAAATGTGCTGCACCGTCTCTGCCTCCAACAGCTGGGAGGGGGGACAACGGGGAGGGGGGGGGCCGGCCGGGGGGGGGGGGGCAAGAGAACCACTTAGGGGAACTGCATGAAGTTTTATTCATTAATCTCAACAATCATGTTCATTTTGATTTAGAGGGATAAAAATGGTGATTCAAATATACTGCTACATACTCACTGAATCTGGAAGATGTAACTTCATCACTTTAAGTTACTTCAGGTTTAATCACGGCTTCCTTTTCATTTACATATTGACTAGATGTTCTTACAATCTGCTACATTCATAGCTTCAGGTTAACTAAGCTGCCAAGACAGTGCTCCACCCGGGAATCAAACCTGCAACATCTCAGTTGTAAGCCCATTTCCCTCACTGTTGCCCTGCACTGCCATCCGGCCACCCAGTAACACACAGCTAATTACGCATACTTATGCCGAAGACCCTCTCCTCGCATGGCAGACCCCAGACTCACCCCTGGGTTGAGGAAGAGGTTGAGATGTTTGTGGAGGAGGATCTGGTTCTCTGCATTTCCTGTGCAGAACTTCTGCAGGAAATGGTGCGTGTACTTAATGATCTCCTGCATCTTTGCATCATTCTGAGCGAGAGACAGAATGAGAGAAAGAGAGGGAGGAGAGACAGGAGAGAGGGGGCAATTGTTGCTTTTGATATCAAGTATGTCACCAATGCAATATAAAGCTGTAATGAAAACATCCAGAATTGCCTTAATAATGAACATAATGATGACTGAACTAACACAGATGTGTCATTTTATCTAAATACAATAATAACACAGTGTTTCTCATTCCTGAAATGTTTGTGGAGCCAGCAGAGGTGTGGGGATCTCTGACCTCTTACCTTGTCATAAGACACCTGGAGCAGGTCCAGCATCACCTTGTGCGCCCCCATGTTCTTCAGCAGCCGCTGCTGCTTCTTCCACACCCCAGTGCTGCACATCTTATTCAGCCGCTCCAGGATCTGCAACAGAGCGCTGATCCTCACAATGCTGTTCTCTCAGCACTGATACTCAGCCTGCTACCTGAGTACTGACTCACAACCTGCTTTTCTCTGTGCACTGATACTCAGCCTGCTGTTCTCTGAGCACTGATACTCAGCCTGCTGTTCTCTGAGCACTGATACTCAGCCTGCTGTTCTCTGAGCGCTGATACTCAGCCTGCTGTTCACTGAGCACTGATACTCAGCCTGCTGTTCCTGGAGCACTGATACTCAGCCTGCTGTTCCTGGAGCACTGATACTCAGCCTCCTGTTCTCTGAGCACTGACCTCCTGGACACTGGCTTCTGCTCTGTGAACACTGAAACTCAACATCCTGCTAACTGAGCACTGATAAACTGAAAGCATTACGACATTGTTCATGATTGCTGTAATATGCTGTCAGAAATTGTTATAACAGGTGTTATGAAATGCTTATGTCATGACTATGTCAGCGTTATGTAGGATGGTTACACACTGGGACCTCATAAGACTATTGCTAGGATATAATGTAAGGACTGACATCTTTGACGATCTGGTAGTTTTCATTACTCTTCTCTGATTTCTCCTTCTTTGGAGGTGGCTCTTCAGAGGGAGTCTGGAAAAGAAGAGCAGAAAGAAGAGCTTTCATCAGCAAGGTACAGCCAGCTCTTCAACGGAGCATCTGTATAAGAACATAAGAACATTTCAGGACAAGATCAGGACGTTGGCATTGCGGCTGATAATAAATATGGTCCATGGAAGTTCCATCCCACATCAGGGACAAGAATTCCACTGCATAAAGCACAGCTATTACACTAAAGTCTTTCATAGTGTACTACATGCAAAGAATGGGTTTTCTTGCAATCCAAAGAACATCTTAAAAGTTTTCAGCGACTTTGCTGTTTAGAACCAACGAGACGAACAGCCCAAAGAATGGCTCACCTCGGCCTTCTCCTTTTTGTCTTTCTTGTCCTTCTTCCCGTCCCCTCCTCCAGAGCTGCCCTTCTTCTCCACCCACAGCTCAGACTTCTCCACCATGGTGCGCAGGCGGTCCAGGTCAGTCTTAATCAGCTTGTAGTTATCCACGTCCTGCGTGGAGATCAGGAGCTGCACCTGTGGCCAGAGATGAGCGTGAGCCGTGCACAGCAACCAGCCAAACACACCTGAGCGTGCATGACCACTGATGCAGTGCTAGCAATTTGGTATCATCTCTGTTCATTGCGTGAACCTACTGCATGGACTATTTTAAATGGAAAAGACTGCCTGCTATACAACCAAAAGCCCTTAGCTTGGTTTGGCAAAATGCTTTCATTTCCTTCTATTTACAAACATACTTTTGGAGTTTGAAAAAACCATGATTAGTTTTATCTGCATTTAAGACAAGCTTCATTTGGCAAAGCTAAGCCTCCACAAAATTAAAAACAGCTTGCAGTTACTCCACAGTGAGAGCACAGCAATAAATAACAGTGTCATCAGCATAGAAATGGAAATTTGCACGATTTACATTTGATCCCAGGCAATTAATATAAATTGTAAATAAAAGTGGACCCAAAACTGAACCCTGTGGGACTCCCTTACCAACTGTAAGAGAGACAGATGTTGCAGTGTTACCTGTTGCCATGTTTACACAGTACCTGTTTGAAGGTGTGCAGGACCTCCTGCCTCTGGCTGAAGTGTTTGAAGAGTAGCTGCAGGGCTCCGGACACCAGGGGGGGGTAGTCATGCATGGTGAGGTGGATCAGCACACGCAGGAACATGCGACCCCCCTCATCGTCCACCTCCAGGATACTATTTCCCTTCCTGTGTAGAAATAACACAGTGCACAAAACTGTCACCAGTAAACACAAACTACAAATACCCAAAAAGAAAATAAAAACAACATAATAATACATGATATTATACTTAACATCATTAGAACTGAAACTAAACACACACATAAACACACACACACAGTGGTAACTTACCCAACTCCAAACATGGCCTCCGCCTGCTCTCCAATGCGCTGCAGATTCAGGGTGGCTGGGGAGGAGCGCAGCAGAGGTCACATTAGGGCTCAGGTGCAGGGGTCAGAGGTTAGGGGTGTAGGGATTAAGGGTGTTGGGGCTAGAGGTTAGGGGTGTAGGGATTAAGGGTGTAGGGGCTAGGGTAAGGGTAAGGCACAGGCAAAAAGTGACACTACAAGAGTTTAAATTAAATGTGATATGCAGAGATGTGGGGTTTTGGTCCAGAGCACAGTGCATCAGGCTACAGCACCTGAGGTGAAAGGTTCCTCTCATGGGTTAAAATTAAATAATGATAATATCTTTGGCATTCAAGGCCTGCAGACCATAAGGGCCAGAGCTGCTGATAGGCCCCTGCATTCAGCTCCTCAGGATCGGAGCTCCTGATAGGCTGCTGCATTCACCTCCTCAGGATAGGAGCTCCTGATAGGCTGCTGGATTCAGCTCCTCAGGACCGGAGCTCCTGATTGGCCACTGTGTTGCTGAGGGATTACCTGCTTGCTCCACAGCCATGGTGGCGTCAGCATCCTCCATGGGGTACACCTCCACAAACTCCTTCTTAAAAACCGACAGCAGGAAGGACAGTCGGTAGTCCAGGCGAACGTTGAGGATGAACTGCTCGTGGGCAGAATACAAGAATGAGAATGAGAATAGCACATTTTGTTTATGAAGTGCTTTTTTTTACAACCACACTTCTGAAACAACTCAGGCATCTGTAAAATAATTCTCAGCTGATCAAAGATTCCATAAATAATTAGACTAATTGATTAAAGTCTGAAATTGCTTCACAAAAACAGACAGTCGACAGACAGATTTTAAGATGATAGATGGATGGATTGGTTGATTGATTGATTTTGACATCAGCACTGACCTGCAGTATCTCCAGGATCTTCAGCTTGGTGTCCATGACGGTGAGGTCCTGCTTGTCGATGCTGTCCTTGCTGCGGTTCTGCAGGTCCACGTTCAGGCCAACCCCTCCCATGCCCGCAAACAGAGACTGCTTCCTGTTCAGTACCATGGTGGTCACCATCTGGCCCATTCCATGGATGGAGCGCTTCATGTTCTTCCCTGGAGAGGAGAAATTGTTGTCAAGGCTGTGTCTCTCTCTCTGTCTCTCTATTTGTGTAGGTTAAAGAAGACTTTCAGGGTGATACTCAGGAAATTATACACGGTTACAACAATCAGAAAAGAAACCAGAAATACAGAAGCCTTGTGAACTTGCAAAACTTGCGCAGGTGAGGGAGAAACTCAAAAGAGCTTGAGGGTGCTTGATTTTAGTGGAAATCTGTAGGGACCGTCATACCCTACAGTGACCACCATACCATAAAGGGATCACCATACACTAGATGGACCCTTTAACCATAAAGGAAACATAGAAGAGACCATCCTACCCTTAAGGGCACCTCATACACTAAAGGGCATGTAAGGTCCCGTAGTTGCCCCTCCCCTCGCTCACCGCTACCGTCGTCCTGGAACACGGGGTTGTTCATCATGGGGGCGTTGCGGGGGATGCAGTCGATGATCCCCAGCAGGGTCCGGGTTAGCCTCAGCAGCTCGAAGAAACTGTAGAACCCAAAGTAGATGAGGTGCCTGGCCAGACTCACCACCTGCAGGGGACGGCAGCATCAGCTACTGTGTGAAACACCTCGCACATCTTCAGAGTGTTCACAGCCAATCTGAACACTACTTACTACTGCGCTTAAGAGTGAAATGATGTATGTAGTTACTGCGTACTAATGCTAATTAAGGGGTGAGCAGAGAACACTTTGTCTGCATCCACTTTATTCACCAAACTTGGCACCATGTGACTTTTGGCTGTTCCCCAAATTTAATCAACCAATGAAAGGGAAGCAATTTGACAGCACAACAGACCCTCTGTAATGAACAAAGAGGAAACATTTCGAACAGTGGCAGGAATCGTGGAATAGCTGTGCACGTGCAGGAGGACGTGGATTAATGATGTAAATTTCAATTATTACCTACATGTATTTTATTAAAACAACATCATTAAAACCTTTTAATCAGGCCATCTTTCGTCCAGATGTGGCCACAGTGCCTACCTCATAAGTCAGCTTATTCTTTTCCTCGTTGGCAAAAGGCAGGTCGTCATTCAGCACATTGTTGAGGTATTCCTCCATGAAGACCATGGTGTTGGCAAACTTGTTCTTCTTGTTGTCCCTGGAGTCGTCCATGTTGGAGTCATAGCTACAAAGCAGTGATTGAAAATGGTTAATCTGGCCTGACCAGCAGTGAGGCCAAGTGCACTTTGCAAACATTAAAGATCTCCAGGGGGCAGCAAAAGTGGAGAATTACGGCCTTCAACAGGGAATTACGGCCTTCAACAGGGATTCAACCAATATTTGTCCTTGTCTTTGATTCACAATCCAGATTCCAACTTTTATTTGCAATCCAGACAAATCAGAGGCAAAACAGCTGGGTGTTCAATATCCAAAACGGCCATCTATCGGCTTACCCAGAAAAATAAGAGCCAAAGTGGCGGAGTGCTGACTTACTCTTTGATGGTGATGGAGGTGGGGATCTCGGTCCACAGGCGGGCAAATTTGACAGGCGTGACCAGTTCCTGGGGGTCGCGGTCCACGTGCGCGTGGAGCATGAGGCGGCAGAAGGAGGCACGCAGGTCGTAGGGCAGCGTCTCGTCCATCATGCAGAGGAAGATCAGCTCCACGTCCAGCTGCTTGGAGATCTCATCTATGGCCAGGTACTGCCGGTCCAGGCACATCCGCGCAAACAGCTTCAGCTGATACCTGGGGAGGGGTCAAAGGTCAGGGGGTCAGGGGTCATTCATCACTGACACTGAGTCTGCCCACACCTCTGTAGATATAAGTTAACCTGTAGTAGCTGAGTAGATTCACCTGTAGTATGTGAATGCTTTATGAGCCTACCTGTGGTAAGACTAAGGAATATTCTTGTATCGGTTTACCTGTAGTAGGTGAGCATGTTCTGCAAAAGATTTACCTGTAGTAGGACAGCATGTTCTAGTAAATTTACCTGTTGTAGGTGTGCATGTTCTGGTACAGGTTTACCTGTTGCAGGTGGGAATGGAGTGGTATGGGTTTACCTGAAGTAGGAGAGAGCATGTACTGGTATCTGTGTAGGTATGAATGTTGTGGTACAGGTTTACCTGTAGTAGGTAAGCACGTTCTCATCATGCACGTTTCCCTGCCGAGCCTCCTGGGCCAGTTGTCGGATGCTCTTCTCCTGCTTCTCGTTGGTCTTATCGGTCCAGACCAGCCACACCTCGTCCTCCTCGCTGTAGTCCTCCATGTACTCTGAGGGGTGCGGCATCTCCTTGGGAACGCGTCGTCTGCAGAGCACAACCACACACATACAAACACAAACAGAGTGGAAAACGTGCACAGCAGTCCCTCTTAAACCACAGGTGTGTACACGTGCATGTGTGTACCTGTGTTTATGTGCCCATGTATGTGCTTGTGTATTTGTGTGTGTGTGACGTGTAAATTATTGTGTGAGTTACTCACTCTGTCTTAATGAGGATGTCCTGGTTCTTGGGCTCCAGCACACACTTACAGATCAGCTCCTGGGTGACTGGAATGGCAACGTTGTTGGACACACACAGATCGGACAAGTAATCCAGAAACCTGTCACACAGAGAACACACTTTAACACACTCCTTCTCAAAACAGGAGCCTGCCACACAGAGAACACACTTTAACACACTCCTGCTCAAACTAGGAGCCTTCTCAACCTCCATTATCTGTTGCTCCATTTTGATGTGTTAACCTCTCAGAGGGTCAGCTGTATTTAGTGTGCGCCTAACTAGGCCAGGCTCATATCAGGTAAACAGGTGCTATCAGGTGACAGTTAAACAGGAGCTCTCATGTGAGACAGGTAAATATTGGCTCTCAGGTGACTCGTGACTTACCTGGGCTCTCGGTTCCGGCGCACCAGGCTGACAAAGGTCTCCACCTCGGTCTTGGTGATGTGTTTCTCGAGCAGCTTGCGGTTGTTATGGAGCAGAGCGGTGATGGTGTCCTCAGCCAGGATATCATAGCCAATCTGAGACTGCATCAGCCCAAACTGTTTGGCTATGTGCTCCTGAGAGAAACATACGTGAGGACAAAACCATGCATGGGTTTCACATGGAAACAGTCGTAACTTCTCTTCATCAGATATTTATGACCAGCACATTTAAAACAGTTCCCAACTAAGAGCTGCAGACACAACTGAAAGGCAGAGAAAGCACAATATAAAATATATGGAGAGACAGGTAGAGGAGAAAGCTGTTTTATGCTGTGGCCAGAAGAGGGTGCTATTCTTATGGAAATGTTTGAGAGAAGTTTCAGCAAGGGACACTTGATTCAAGCATTTTGTGAGAATGAGCAACAGTGTAGTGTAAGAAAATTGTCCTGTAATTTAGAGGCTGCAGGTTTGACTCCCCAAGTATTGCTGTTGTACCCCTGGTGAGATATGACTCGGCGATGTTACTAAGGGGAGCTGTAAGGTGGAGCTGTAACCTAAGGTAGTGAACAGCAGGAGGCGCTGTGATGATAGTGGAAGGGCACTGCAGTGGCTGATTCTGTAATGTTACTCAGCAGCCAGCAGAGGGCGCTGTACCTGGTTCTTGCGATAGTCCTCCTGGGAGTGGCGCAGGACGCGGTAGCAGAGGCGGAACATGTACTGGTACGGAGCGTTCTTCTGGTCACTCAGCTCCTCCAGCCTCAGCAGCGGCCCGTCCGCACCCTTATCCTTAAACGGAGCTTTCAGAATACCAAACACCTGGGGGACAGGGGGGCAGAGCTCAGCATGGCCACAGTAATGAAAGCACACTTTAGCAACACAAGCATTACAGCTCATCCTGTGCATTATGGCAGAGGCCTCACTGGTCTGCTCGGTCACACCGGGGGCCAGCTCAGAGAGGGAGGAAAAACTGTGTCATTGATATTATAAAACAAACATGATTTTCTCTCTTTGATACACAAACTGAAAGTTTATATCATCAGGTGTGTCAATGTTTTACAGCCATGTGACTAATTTTATTAAGAATACTATGTAACAAAGCTTGCAGGTCTAATGTTATTTAATAGTAGGGTTTTTGCTGTCATTTTTCAAAGCAATTTA
This sequence comes from Albula glossodonta, assembly GCA_019788955.1. NCBI lineage: Eukaryota > Metazoa > Chordata > Actinopteri > Albuliformes > Albulidae > Albula > Albula glossodonta. Next base: position 30,444 of record JAFBMS010001074.1, on the reverse strand, counting down.
AATTTCTTTACATTTTTATTTTTAATTCAGATAAATGACCTGTTTGAGTATGTTCTGCTCGCGCATGAGCTTCTGTCTCTCGCGGTTGGGCTTGGTCATCACCACCTCAAGGACAGGCTGGCCGCTGTTGGCCGTGTCCACAACAAAAAACACCAGGTCCTCCATCAGCTTGATGGCAAACCTGCGGTCACAGGAGAGGGAGGGAAGAGTTTCAGACCAGTGTGAGGTCTAGTGCTCACAACCTGCCCTGCTACCTCGGTATAGCCTACACGCACTGAAACACTGAGCCACTGACATACAGAGATCAGAGTTCCGGTCTCAGCGATATAGTAATACACTGAGACCTTGAACTATTTGTATGTGTAGTTCTGGATGCTATAGCTACACAATTCCTGTAGTTCTGGCTGCCTTAGTTACATACTTCCTGTAGCTCTGGCTGCATTAGCTAGGTACTTCTTGTAGTTCTGGCTGTGGTAGTTGAGTATTTCCTGTAGTTCTCAGTGACTTAGCTAGGTACTTCCTGTAGTTCTGGCTGCCTTAGTTACACACTTCCTGTAGCTCTGGCTGCATTAGCTAGGTACTTCCTGTAGTTCTGGCTGTGGTAGTTGAGTATTTCCTGTAGTTCTCAGTGACTTAGCTAGGTACTTCCTGTAGTTCTGGCTGCCTTAGTTACATACTTCCAGTAGTTCTGGCTGCATTAGCTAGGTACTTCCTGTAGTTCTGGCTGTGGTAGCTACGCACCTCCGGTCGTTCTGGCTGATGAAGCCTTCGTTGAACCTGTCCACCACAGTGCTGAGCATCGCGCTGGCGTCGTTGGCAAAGTCCAGGTCTCGGATCTCCATCACGGGCACCGACACTATGGCAAAGGCTTCCTTATCCTCTTTGGTTGGACAGGTGCCCAGCTGAAAAGACGAACAAGAAATTACAGCAGACATTACAGCAGATTACAGCAGACATGCAAAACAGCCCATTCCAGCATTTAACACACAGACAGTAAAAACATGTATGTACAACGTTCAGTGTTGTAAAACAGCCTTGTTTACATTTTTGCGCTCTTATACATTAAAGAGAAAGCTTGCATCATCAGCTGTGCACTGTTAATGTTCCATGGTCCTGTAACCAATAAAGTTTATTCAAAACACCATGTGACTTCAAACTTGATTACTGTAAAAGGCACATTTTCCTCATTTCTTGACAGTTGGGGGGCTGTATTTGGCAAAGTGTTTTTCTGGATGGCAGGCGGGCAGCATTTTGTATTAGGGATGCGCTGGATGGGGATGCATTGTAGAGTAGGGGGGCTGTATTTGGCAGTGAAGGCTGTGTTGAACAGTATAGGGCTGTATTTTAGATTAGGTGGGCTGTATTGGACAGGTTCGTACCATAAGCCTGATGGGTCTTTCCTCATCGATATCGATGGGCACGTTGGTGCTCTGGATCCAGGTGTTAGTGCACAGGTGGCGGAGGCGTACGTACGAGTTCCTGCAGAAACAATGGATCAGTTTATCAACCCAGCCAACCCAACACTGAATCTTTCAGCCCTGCCTTTAATCAGCCAACCCAGCACTGAATCTTTTCTTGTCTTGTCTTGTCTTAATGGGCTCTATGTCATTTTGTTCAACTAACTTCAGTTGAAATAATACCGGCACTTTGCCCTCTGGATTTTTATCTACTACGGTATGTTCTCTACTGTATAGAGAACTTCTGTATGGCAACTTTAAAGATAACAACAAGGTTATATATTTACAAATTTAACATTTCTTTCAGGAAAATAAATGTGTGATCAAATGTGCAAGAATAACATTACATTGGCTGCTGTTTGGGAGAGTGATGTCATATTCAGTTCTGGTTCTGTGATATCACAGTGGTTGTTGGTTGGGACTGTGATGTAACAATGGCTGTTGTTTGTCAGTGTGATGTAATAAAAACCCCTGTTTAGGAGAGTGATATCACAGAGGCTTTTGTTTTCCACTGTGATGCCACAGTGGCTGCTGGTTGGGAGTGTGATATCACAGTAGCAGCTGATTTTGATGACATGTAATTGCAGGGAAGGGGGAATACCTGGGCACAAAGGAGTCAGTTTTCTGCAGGGTAGTCGGGTCCAACTCAAACAGAGAGGCAATGTCATTCCCATGGGGCACAGCCACTAGCTTATATTTCACCCTCTCTCCTAAATTCCTCTTGTTGCTCCGTCCACTTTCCATCTAAGAGGGGCAGAGATCCTAGCATTAACACTGGTCTTAGCACTGTATGTTTAACAAACATGAAGCAATGATCTAAGCTTGTCTATTTAAGGGCTATGGTCTTGCCTTGGCTCCCAGTTCTTAGCTAACTGGTTTCTAAAATGGTAAATGTTAAATGTTAAATGTTATATATATGTGCTTTCTACTCACAGCAGTCTGCATTTCAGCACTATCCCCTTTGTAACCTGGGTTTTCCTAAAAAGGAAAACAATCAAAGATCAGAAATACTCTGAGAAAAATAATACATTTTTTATTGGCTGATACAGTGCAGGTAGTGAGAGTTTTGTATGTAAATATATGTTTCAGATTACCTCAGCTGCCAAGTAGTGTCCGGTTGCCAGGTGTTTGAAGCGGTACAGGCTGTTCCAGTGTCCTGCTCCTCCTCGACACGGGTCATGATGTACCACCTGACCAGAACACCAGCTAATCACTGACCCATCACATTACTCACCAACAGAACACCAGCTAATCACTGACCCATCACGTTACTCACCAACAGAACACCAGCTAATCACTGACCCATCACGTTACTCACCAACAGAACACCAGCTAATCACTGACCCATCACGTTACTCACCAACAGAACACCAGCTAATCACTGACCCATCACATTACTGACCAACAGAACACCAATTAATCACTGACCCATCACATTACTCACCAACAGAACACCAGCTAATCACAGACCCATCACATTACTGACCAACAGAACACCAGTTAATCACTGACCCATCACATTACTGACCAACAGAACACCAGTTAATCACTGACCCATCACATTACTCACCAACAGATCACCAGCTAATCACTGACCCATCACGTTACTCACCAACAGAACACCAGCTAATCACTGACCCATCACATTACTGACCAACAGATCACCAGCTAATCACTGACCCATCACGTTACTCATCAACAGAACACCAGCTAATCACTGACCCATCACATTACTGACCAACAGAACACCAGCTAATCACTGACCCATCACATTACTCACCAACAGATCACCAGCTAATCACTGACCCATCACATTACTGACCAACAGAACACCAGCTAATCACTGACCCATCACATTACTCACCAACAGAACACCAGCTAATCACTGACCCATCACATTACTGACCAACAGAACACCAGCTAATCACTGACCCATCACATTACTGACCAACAGAACACCAGCTAATCACTGACCCATCACATTACTGACCAACAGAACAGACAACACCTAATCCTGTAACTTTCCTAACCACAAGACTTCACTCACACAGACTCCAACATTCACACACTCACACACGTAGACTATGAAGCCTGCACACAGCCATACACACATGTGCACACACATACGCTCACACAATCACACACTGTCATATACCGATATGTTCACACAAATGCATACACACAAAAGCATGTAAAACTGATCCCTGTGCAGTCCTGTTGCTTTGAGAGCTCACCTCTACTTCCCATAATGCATTGGAGCTGGTGGCGGAGGTGGCGGACTGTCTCAGCGTGGTGCGTAGAAACACATGCAGTTTAGACTTGTACTCATCACATGTCAGGAACTTCTCCTGCTCTGCATGGAACAGTCGCACCACGTCACCCTGGGGGAAGATGCAAACATCAGCGTTAGCATCATAACCTGCAACATCAAACCCGCATTCCCTGACAATATCAAAGTTGTCGGGAAGATTATTCTCATTAAATGTTGCACATTGCGGTCCTGTACATATTGAGCATCTAAACCTGAATACGATGAAGAGAATCACCATGGTGACTAAAATGATGCTGAGCATGGCCATGGTGACGCTAACAACAATCACAGCAGATTGCACTCACCCCTTTCAATACTTCATCCCTGTGGTCACTGAACATCATGAACAGGTTGATCTTCCAGCTAGTGTTGCCATTCACAGAGTTGACCTGCAGGGGGAGATACAAGCACACAATGACGCTGTAAGAGTGCACTGAGTTCATGGAACTTTCATGAGCTTATCCATCTTAGTTTACACGCTTTGTTACCGCAGAGATACTGACACGCTGCGGGGGAAAAGTTTAGAGTACCATCAATATTTCAGGATCCAGTCTGAATAGGTCTTTACAAAGCAGAATGTAACCTCTTCTGGAGTCAGAAACGTGTGTGTCAGGGCTATCCCCTCAAGGACAGGCAGTGAACTGCGCTTTTGTTTGAGCATATGATACATTCAGGGTTGCATTAGCACAAGGTAATAAAACTTGCTTTCTGACTTTGTTTTTATTCTGATACTGTCTACCACCAGTGTGTGGAAGAGCAGTGGAGACCAAATACCTGTACTACATGTACATCCAGGCGTTCAGTTCTTATCCAGTATAACTTACAAAAGTGAACACAATAGGTTTGCAGAATGAACAAAGATTATGTAGAGTCTTCAGCATTGCAACAGATAGCAACAATGATTTAATCCTATACCATATCATTTAGTGCAAAGAGTTTGAGTACAAATGGAACAAAACATGTAGTGCCACACGATCTGCAGGTTTAACTCCAGTCCTGAAGGGCCACACGATCTGCAGGTTTAACTCCAGTCCTGAAGGGCCACACGATCTGCAGGTTTAACTCCAGTCCCGGAGGGCCGCAGTGTCTGCAGGTTTAACTCCAGTCCCGGAGGGCCGCAGTGTCTGCAGGTTTGACTCCAGTCCCGGAGGGCCGCAGTGTCTGCAGGTTTAACTCCAGTCCCGGAGGGCCGCAGTGTCTGCAGGTTTAACTCCAGTCCCGGAGGGCCGCAGTGTCTGCAGGTTTAACTCCAGTCCCGGAGGGCCGCAGTGTCTGCAGGTTTAACTCCAGTCCCGGAGGGCCGCAGTGTCTGCAGGTTTAACTCCTGTCCTGGAAGGCTGCAGTGTCTGCAGGTTTAACTCCTGTCCTGGAGGGCTGCAGTGTCTGCAGGTTTAACTCCAGTCCTGGAGGGTCACAGTGTCTGCAGGTTTAACTCCAGTCCTGGAGGGCTGCAGTGTCTGCAGGTTTAACTCCAGTCCTGGAGGGCCGCAGTGTCTGCAGGTTTAACTCCTGTCCTGGAGGGCCGCAGTGTCTGCAGGTTTAACTCCTGTCCTGGAGGGCCGCAGTGTCTGCAGGTTTAACTCCAGTCCTGGAGGGCCACAGTGTCTGCAGGTTTAACTCCTGTCCTGGAGGGCCGCAGTGTCTGCAGGTTTAACTCCTGTCCTGGAGGGCCGCAGTGTCTGCAGGTTTAACTCCTGTCCCAGAGAGCCGCAGTGTCTGCAGGTTTAACTCCAGTCCTGGAGGGCCACAGTGTCTGCAGGTTTAACTCCTGTCCTGGAGGGCCGCAGTGTCTGCAGGTTTAACTCCTGTCCCAGAGAGCCGCAGTGTCTGCAGGTTTAACTCCAGTCCTGGAGGGCCACAGTGTCTGCAGGTTTAACTCCTGTCCTGGAAGGCTGCAGTGTCTGCAGGTTTAACTCCAGTCCTGAAGGGCCACACGATCTGCAGGTTTAACTCCAGTCCTGGAAGGCCGCAGTGTCTGCAGGTTTAACTCCTGTCCTGGAAGGCTGCAGTGTCTGCAGGTTTAACTCCAGTCCTGGAGGGGGCAGTGTCTGCAGGTTTCAGTGTCTGTTCAGTGCACAGACCAAGCCACTGGGCAGGACAGTAACTCACCTCTTTACAGCCTGGGTGGTCAGACAGCTCGTAGTTACTGGCATGGAGGGGCTGGCCTGCATTTACTGGGTTTAATATCACTTTATCCCCCACCACCACCTGCAGCAAAGCATGATGGGAAATTGAGTAAATCACACCCCACTACACAATATTTAAAAGGCAATCATATCATGCAGTCACATGTAAAAATGTGGATATGCTGTCTAATTTCAATGTGCATTCAATACTTGATTTCACAATGAAATAGCAGTCAGTGTTTGGTTTCAATTGTACACTTCCGTAGACTGATGAGCACATTAAAACAAAACAAAGATCGATGAGTATGTGGGTTAGCTATGCTCACAGTACAGTCAGAGCTAGATCACACCGTCACTGCTATGCTAATGGAGCATATTCATCACTCAGCCAGAGACGATACAGACTGTGACTCAAACAACAACAGAAGCTTCCGTTTGTCAGTGTGTTTGTATGTGATTTCACGACATGGAATTACATAGTTCTTTAAACATCATAATTTTGTTTTTGTAGCGTTACAAGCTTGAATGTTGCTGAAATCTAATCAGGCCTAATCAGGTCATTTGTGTTTTTGTTTCGTGTTATTCCATGCTCATACTGTAATTCATTTTTCCTTGAAAATACAGGAATTAAATGAGGTTTGCGAAATAAAAATATAGTGTTTAAAAAGAAGTACAGAGCAAAAGTTGAATAAAAGTAAACCCTGGTGATACACATGATGTGAGAGGTGAGTGTGTGTGTCTGTGTACGTATGTGTGAGTGTGTGTGTCTGTGTACATATGTGTGGGTGTGTGTGTCTGTGTACATATGTGTGGGTGTGTGTGTATGTGTAGCCAGTGTGTGGGTATGTGAGCGCGTGTGTGTGTAGGCAGTATGTGTGTACATATGTGCATGCATGTGTGAGTGTGTCTAGTGCACTGAGCAGGTAGGGGCCCCACTGTGACCAGACCAGTTCCTCATCCTACTGCTACCCATATTTAGTTATTAAAAGGACATCCGGAATCCGGATGTACCATATTAACATACAGTTACCATGTTTCACGTCACTCTACAGCTGTTACTCTGAAGCAGAAGCATAGACATAACATTTAAACCAATGACTTTAACTGACTGTGCATGTATGCTGGTATGGCGACCTTAGGAGAGTTAATTTGTCATGAGCATGTTGCATAAGGAGGTGAGTAAAGTGCACACACAGAATGTATGAACTGAGTTTATGAAAATATACAGATGAAATCACTTCATAGACAGGGTGCTGTAAGATCAGGCGCGTTTCCTGATGAGTGAGAGGATGGGGCATCTGCGTCAGGCAGTGACTGTGTGTCAGAGCCTGCTGTGGGTGCATCTGCCCCCGCACATTCCTGGGGGGGGGGGGGGGGGGGGTGACAGTGAGCTCTCTGTGCTTCACCCCTAGCCACACGCCCAACTGCAGAAACCAGCAATCTGTGAAGTACGTCCTTGCTGTCTCAAACGCATGCGCTGCACAGTGATACTGTTTCAGACTGGGATTAGGAGTACATTTCAAACATTTACAGGACATGCAGCATGTGGGGTTCAAGGAGAGCAACCTTGAGCTTATTCACAGTTAAATGTGTGTGTTACATATTTATGTGTGTGAACGCAGGTGCGTTTGTTTGTGTGTGCACACGTCTGCATTTGCGTGTGTTTGCATGCGTGTATGTGTGCATGTTTGCATGTGCATGTATGAATGTGTGTGTGAATATGTGTTATTTCTGTGCTGAATCTCACATTGTCTCCATTGGCTCGCAGCTTCCAGAAGGGCTGGATGAAGAGCCAGGACCCCTCGTTCCCAGTCCCGTCCAGAGTCACACGCATGGCATTCTTCTCCAGCAGGGCCGGCAGCCGTTTGTTCACCGTCAGGTACTTATTACTCTTCATATGCAGGAGCTACAACACACAGGTACTTATTACTCTTCATATGCAGGGGCTATAACACACAGGTACTTATTACTCTTCATATGCAGGGGCTATAACACACAGGTACTTATTACTCTTCATATGCAGGGGCTATAACACACAGGTACTTATTACTCTTCATATGCAGGGGCTATAACACACAGGTACTTATTACTCTTCATATGCAGGGGCTATAACACACAGGTACTTATTACTCTTCATATGCAGGGGCTATAACACACAGGTACTTATTACTCTTCATATGCAGGAGCTATAACACACAGGTACTTATTACTCTTCATATGCAGGGGCTATAACACACAGGTACTTATTACTCTTCATATGCAGGAGCTATAACACACAGGTACTTATTACTCTTCATATGCAGGAGCTAAGACAACATGCAGGTACTTATTACTCTTCATATGCAGGAGCTAAGACAACACACAGGTACTTATTACTCTTCATATGCAGGGGCTAAGACAACATGCAGGTACTTATTACTCTTCATATGCAGGAGCTAAGACAACACACAGGTACTTATTACTCTTCATATGCAGGGGCTAAGACAACACACAGGTACTTATTACTCTTCATATGCAGGCGCTAAGACAACACACAGGTACTTATTACTCTTCATATGCAGGCGCTAAGACAACACACAGGTACTTATTACTCTTCATATGCAGGGGCTAAGACAACACACAGGTATTTATTACTCTTCATATGCAGGCGCTAAGACAACACACAGGTACTTATTACTCTTCATATGCAGGAGCTAAGACAACATGCAGGTACTTATTACTCTTCATATGCAGGGGCTAAGACAACATGCAGGTACTTATTACTCTTCATATGCAGGAGCTAAGACAACACACAGGTATTTATTACTCTTCATATGCAGGGGCTAAGACAACATGCAGGTACTTACTATTCTTCATACAGAGGGATAATGATGACATGAGCTACTTATGGAGGTTCATGCGCAACAACAAGGATGGGCCAACCCTGAAATGAGCATTCCTATTGGCTGTTTCTGCTGCTTATGTTGGTAGTACAATGTTGGCGGAACGGCCATGAGGTATTATCTGGCAGCTCAATCTACAGATTAGGGTTAGCAAAAGATCACCTAACAGGCTCTGACACACTGGATATTCATATTAAATGCCAGAAACACAAGTTCGTCAAAGTTTGCACTGTCTTATTCAGACCACATTTAGAGAACAGTGTGCGGATTAACCAGCTGAACCGACTCTTCGGCCTGCACTTATCTGGGCTGAGCTCCATCAGCACAGGAAGCACTTATGAGGTTGTGTCCGCAGCCAGATACCCAGATAACCACAGACCGCTCCGTCCAGGTTAGGCCAAACCACTGACCGCTGCTGAACCTTGCCCAGGTTAGGCCAAACCACAGACCGCTGAGCCATGCAGGCAGTGCTCAAAGCTAAAATCCGCCCCGTTGCTGGAGCAACAGTCAGCCAATAATTATGTCATCTGACCCCTCAGCTACATTTCATGATAAGGTCAGATTTAACAGCCAAAGCCTGCTGTGTGTCTGTGTGACTACCCATTTCACTGTCGTCTAATAGAAACAATACATACGAACAGCAACAAGCCCAGCTAGGCTCTTCCTTTACCAACAGTCTACAGTGTCAAGCCTGGAACTGTTATTTCTTAATACAGTTCAGAATTTACCCTTAACTACTCTCCACCTGCGCCCCCCAGTTCTGCCAAAGTCACCCTGTGATCCAGTATGATGAAGCTGCTAATTATCAGACTGTGGCAGGGTAATGGATAGAGATAAAACCTGCCTCAACACCTTCCCTGTGCCACCTCTATGCCCTCCCAACACTACCCCTACACCTCTAAGAGACCCCGCCCACAGCCCAAACGCATCCATACCCCGCACCCTATCGCACCGATCCCTGAGTGCCTCCACCCACAGCCAGAACTATGTCCCACCCACCTCTAAGAGACCCCGCCCACAGCCCGAACGCATCCATACCCCACACCCTAACGCATCGACCCCTGAGTGCCTCCACCCACAGCCAGAACTATGTCCCACCCACCTCTAAGTGACCCCGCCCACAGCCAAAACCCATCCATACCCCGCACTCTATCGCATTGAGCCTACCCCTTGCCCACAGCACCCAGAATCCTGTCCTACAGGCCCCCAAAAGACCCACCCTCAGCCAGAGCCCAGTTCCACAGGCCAGCCAGGTTTGTCTTCAAATAAACCACTCCTGAGCAAATATTTGAGGAGCAGGAGGCTTCCACTGAGAAGTGGAGACGCTGAGTTCTACCGCAAACCACCTGTCAGTGGCAGCTCATTCAGTCCACAAGTCACCTTAAACTTGGGTTAAATAAACTATCCGGATATGCCAACAATGAAACTGGCTTGTATTTTGGAGGACAACACTGTCTGGAGGTTTAACTCCAGTCCTGGAGGGCCGCAGTATCTACAGTTTATTATTTATTTTATTTAATCTTTATTTGAGTAGGGACGATGCTACAAGAGACATAGCTACATTACTGCCAGTTTACACCAGGTTCACATAGCTGATGTTCTGCATTCAGAGATTATAGCTATTGCTAGTTTTCAAATCCCATCCCTAGTTAGGTGAAAAAAAAAATAAAAATAAGACACAAAGTGCAAATGGAGAAATACATGAATGTTAGTAACCTTCCAAGATGTTAAAAATCATACACATAACCTTCAATAAATGTTAAATACATACATACATATCACAATATTACAAATCAAGATTGATTACAAATCAATATTGTCTATATCATAAATGGGTCCCAAAACCAAGGCCTGTAAATGTTTCTGTTCAAATCATATGTTTTCATATTTTTTTCAGCCCTTGATGTGATTTCATTTTTATAGCCTCAAAAATGCCTTATGTGGGAAGCCATGTTTGGGAATTAATATCCTGACACATTTTGTTCCTCACCAAACTTAGGAGGATGGAAGACAAACGTGTTTCCTGTGTGCCAAAACCATTAAAAGCCTGGACTGCATGCCATTTTAATTTTTTTCTGCCATCTTCATGTCCATTAGTGGTAGACCTCAAATATTGGCACAGAATAATAAAAGGTCGTATTTGAAGAAAAAATAATGATTGATACCATATGGGTGAAAAAAATGGGGTTATAATACCCTCAATATCACTCTTGTTTAGGAATTTTGCACTGTTTTCCCTAATCTAGGGCCTTATAGAAAATCTATAGGCATGCAATACAAACTTTTAATGGTTCAGTCATACTGAGAACATGTTTGTCTTCCATCCTACAAAGTTTGATGAGGCGAGGAAGAACACTTTAAGATATTAATGCCCAAACATGGCTTCCTAGATAAGGAGGTTTTGAGAGTGTAAAAATAAAAAAATATCAAGGGCCAAAACACATAAAAACATTGGAATTGAACAAAAATATTTTACAGGCCTTAGTTTTGGGATCCAAACATTATGTAGAGAACTTTGAACAAAATCTGAGATGGTGCTGCAACCACTTTCCTGATCTGACACAGAATGGCCCATATCCTTCAGCAGTTTGATAAAGGCCTGCAGTATGAGTGAGCTTCAGGGCTGGGCCATGAGCTGCACCCACCCTGGGCTGCTCCCACCCTGGTCATTCTACACTCACACAGGGGAGCTCTGGAGTGTGACGGGGCTGCCCACGGTGCCTTACGGAGTAAAGCTGACTCAGAGCACACCTGCAGCTCAGTAAAGGTGCCTCATTCAGAATGGCTCTGACCTCACCTCACTGCAGTGACTCAGTGCCAGCCGCACCTGACCCGGTTCCACTGACACTGAGACAGCCTTCAGACAACCAGCATAAAAAAGCTCAGCACAGATAACCAGCCTGAGGAACTCAAATCTCATTGAAAAACTTTCGTGGGAAAATTGCATGGGCTGAACAGTTGTATTTGGTATATTCATCTGGACTTTATTAAACTATTTTTCAGTCGATGTTCTGATGCAACATAAACACAGAAATAAAGCCATCTATACCCGTATAGTCGGTATCTCTCCGTATCTACGGCCCTATGGTTGTTATGGCGGCATTCCTTGCTGAGACATGTAGAAACGGCATCCTGGAGACTGAGTTTCAGTGTGTGCCGGCAGGAGAAGATCAAAAGCAGCGCTGCTCATTGTTTTTACAAAACAAGCGAAAGAAAACGCAGACAGATCAAAGGCGACTTTCTACTTTTGAAAGAAAAGGTCTGCTAAAAGCTGATGCTGCTGTAGTATAAAGTCTGTTTAACAGAATTGCATAAGCCCTTAAAGAGCCTACATGCGTTTGATTGGGTTTAAGATATGGGCCTGTATTCTGCCCGTCCTGCACAGAGTTCCTGTCCCGTCTCCTTCAGTCACATGTGAAATGGCAGAATGTGGAGTAAATGACAGCTGGGAACGCAGTGATGCTTATGTTAGCACCCATCAGGCACCGCCCTGGACTGCCTGTACATGTTACTGTCTGACACGTGATAAATGTTTATTATTGTGGTCCAAGCACAGCTGAAATAAATGCATGTGAAGCAGAACGTGAAAAAGTGATTCATCAAATAAAAAAACAAAAATGTCAAACGATATGTGGCCAATACCTACAAAGGGATGTGTGCTTTGGGGTGAAAAACAGCATCATGTGTTTGTTTTTCTTTGAACAAAGCTGCACAGGTATGTGTTCATGTTGTACAGGTGCACACATATGTTGAACAGGTGTATACAGGCGTGTGAATTCATGTTGCAAATTTATACACAGTTACCTTTGTTCATTCTGGAGACATATATTCAGGTGAGTTCAATTTTGTAGCACAGGTGTGTTTGTTTCCTCTGCATAATTGTGTGTTCATACTGCCCAGGTGTGCACAGGTGAGTGTGTTCGCTCTGCACAGGTGCACACAGGTGTGCAGGTGAGATCAGTACCTGGATGACGCTGCCATATTTCACCACATCTCCGTGCACCTTCTTATTCTCCGCCTCGTTCTGCGTCTGCTCCAGGTTGGCCGCGTGCTGCAGAACAGAGAACACCAACACCAGAGTATGACTCCGTGATACTCATTTACACCAAAGTACAATGCCAAGACACTCATTTACACCACAGAACAACACTGACACTCATTTACACCCCAGAACAACAATGATACTCATTTACACCACAGAACAACACTGATACTCATTTACACCACAGAACAACACTGATACTCATTTACACCACAGAACAACACTGAGATGCTCATTTACACCACAGAACAACACTGAGATGCTCATTTACACCCCAGAACAACACTGATACTCATTTACAGCCCAACACTGATACTCATTTACACCCCAGAACAACACTGAGATGCTCATTTACACTGAAATACTTGTGTGGCCCCTCATCCTTTACCTGGAGTTTCTGCAGTAGCACCACGTCGGCAATCTTGTCTTTCTCATGCTTGGCCTGCTTTGCTTTCCAGAACTGCTTCTGGGCGGAGTATCGATTCATAGGATAGACCTTGAACAGACAGTCTGAGGATGGAGAGAGCACAGAGGGGAAAATGAGCTGAGCAGAGAAAGGAAAGTAAAGGAAATCATTACAAATGCATTCATTTTAATTGGTGATAGACCACATGGTCACATGATGTAACTGCCACATTGATGCTAAAAGTAAATTACTTTGAGCTCTCATACAGCAGCAGCACAAAATCTGTAGTTCTCCATCTCTATCCCAGTCTGCTACAGTAGCGGGTACATTAGCCTGTCCCAATCTCTATCCCCCAGTCTGCTACAGTAGCGGGTACATTAGCCTGTCCCAATCTCTATCCCCCAGTCTGCTACAGTAGCGGGTACATTAGCCTGTCCCCATCTCTATCCCCCAGTCTGCTACAGTAGCGGGTACATTAGCCTGTCCCAATCTCTATCCCCCAGTCTGCTACAGTAGCGGGTACATTAGCCTGTCCCCATCTCTATCCCCCAGTCTGCTACAGTAGCGGGTACATTAGCCTGTCCCCATCTCTATCCCCCAGTCTGCTACAGTAGCGGGTACATTAGCCTGTCCCCATCTCTATCCCCCAGTCTGCTACAGTAGCGGGTACATTAGCCTGTCCCCATCTCTATCCCCCAGTCTGCTACAGTAGCGGGTACATTAGCCTGTCCCAATCTCTATCCCCCAGTCTGCTACAGTAGCGGGTACATTAGCCTGTCCCCATCTTTATCCCCCAGTCTGCTACAGTAGCGGGTACATTAGCCTGTCCCCATCTCTATCCCCCAGTCTGCTACAGTAGCAGACTCCATCTCTTTCTCCTCTCTGTGGTACAGAATCAGGTAAATATTGACCTTCACTTTCCTCTCATCTGCTCTCTCTGGGCTTTCCTGTTTCAAGGCAACTGTGAACAACCTGAAGTGATGGAAAAGCGCTTATCAGAGAAGCAGCTTCTTTGCTGTTTGGACTGAGCACCCCATTCACAGGGCCCATTACCTGAGTCACTGAGGACAGATAACACTTATCAATCAAAGCTAAACAACTCAAACTGTTCTAGGACTGAGGTTTCAAATTTGCATGTCTGTATATGGCAAATATTGTATTTGCCTTTAACAATATACAATTATGGATTAGCAAATGTTGACCTAAGGAAATACTATTGCGCTGAGAATGCTAAGATAACATATTCTCTACAGCCATTCGGTACCTTCACTGTACTGGCACAGTGCTAATTTTAGACCGCTCTGTGATTTATGTTAGCAAATTAAAGCTCATTTAGAAGAAGAAAAACATCGGGATCAGTGACAGATTCATCGCTTTCATCATTACTGCCATCATCCACAGGTTGAAAACACTCCCAACACATTACCACTGAACTCAGGTCAGTGGCTGTCACTTTCGTTCTCATCCGATTTGCTACCACTCAACAAACTCTGCGGAAAGTTGCTACCTAAATTTCCATACCTCCTGATAACTGAGTATAGCCCGTGTTTAACAGCAACACCAAATTAAAAAGGGGTTGAAGAGCCTTCAGAGAAATTGATGTTACTTCTGACAGGCAGGTAGGGTGAAAACTGTGTGGAATTTTCATGGCCTGGATTTGACTGAAAGTCTCTGATTTTGAAACCCAGGAGAGCAGCGGGCAGAAAATAACTCTGAGCCCTCTCCAACTGAAGAGTTTCCACCCGCTCTGTGATTCAGGGCTGCGCTGGGATTGGACAGCCATGCTGCGCTGGGATTGGATAGCCATTCTGCGCTGGGATTGGACAGCCATGCTGCGCTGGGATTGGACAGCCATGCTGCGCTGGGATTGGACAGCCATGCTGCACTGGGATTGGATACCCATGCTGCGCTGGGATTGGACAGCCATACTGTGCTGGGATTGGACAGCCATGCTGCATGGGGACCCTAATAATCTGTAATAGTAACCCTTTAACCTGAAGACACTGCAACCCTCCAAAGTTTTGATAGGAAAATATAAAGGGGCTCACCTCTGAACTTCTTTGGGGGGTTGTCCAGATCTCCTGCTGCTGGCTCCACCACACAGCGGTCATCAACCAACCTGAGGAGAGAACACACACAATACTCATCAACTAACCAATCAGTGGAGAGAATATAACGACAGCAGTCATCCACAAATCAATCAGAGAGGGGAAGATATCATTGTGGCATAATACAACACAACAGAGACAGCATTTTGTCAGGGTCATAGTTATGATATCATCGTTATGGACCAGACAGTGATGCTTTCTTGATGCCTGCGTTCCCCACAGCCCGGAGCTGATCCACACACAGCCACAGCATCATCCAGGGTGTGTCAGGCCTCCGCGTGCTTCCAGCTCAGCCCACAAAGAACATTAATCATGAGGAACTTCCCAAAACAGTGAAAATGAAGATCATCTTAGAAACAGTGATGATACTGAACTTAAGATTCACTCTGGCACGCATATCAAATGTTTACACAGCCGAGTTTTCATTTCATCACTTTTTTTTTCTTCTCCTCTTCACACTCATATATCACGTTTTACCATATTTCACTATTTCCGCTTTTAGAAAACACTCTAGAAGTGTGGTTATTAGCAGGCTGATGCATGTGGAGCCTTTACAAGAAAATGTCTGGTCAGCGTATCAGCTGCGGAGAGTGGCCGATGTATTCCAGACACATTTATACATATTACTGACAGGGCAGCATCTGCATACTACAATGTTTGCTGCAGCCATGATGAGGAACGCCATGCTACCAAAGGCCCGACTGCGCTCGATCTTTCCCTGTGGAAAATGTAGGTTTTTCCATCTTTTCTGCATGCTGGTAGATGTCTCTATGTTATGCATCACAGATTAGAAGAGATCTTTAATCTGTAGTGTTCTCCACAGACCACTGTGCACCCCATATGTGTTTGCTCTGTTTATCATCCAGTAAACACACAGCAAATTAGTCACATGACAAGCACATGCCCAGCCATCCAGGACAAACCAAATACCTGGCTGGAGTTTGCCTGTTCACCTTCTGTCAGGTAAAAAAAAAAAAAAAAAATATATATATATATATATATATATATATATATATATATACATATATATATGGGTGGAGACCTGATCAGCCAGCATAAATACACACAACTCATTTGAGTAGATAATATTTTAACCATTAACCAGCCAAATGTTCTGTTACAAACATATCAAATATACCAGGAGCATTTAATTAATCCATACTTAAACATTATAATCCTTAGTTACAACCATGTTTCCTCAACTCATTAGTTGAAGAGTTTTCTTCCACATGTTTTACACATGTAAAGTCTTACACTGTGTGAGATCCTTCAAATCTAACCACTGTATCAGACGTTATAATAAATAAAAGAGCACACTAACTGAGAGTTACTGTCATAAATCTTGGCTGAGTCCTAGAGCAGTGAAACTGAATGGTGCTTTGGTCCGCTGCCAAACACACACCTTTCTTAAGTTTCCTTTAAAAGCAAATGCACGTTCTCACAAAGCCAACACCCATCAGAGGGCCTTACAGTGAGCACGCTCCTCATTACAGCATGACTGTGTGACCAAAGGAATTCACTGATTTCATCTAACACAGGATGTCAGATGTGATTACATTGTTTTGTGGCCAAGGTATATTTTTCTTTGAAAGAATAATACAGGCTATCAAGACCGACCAACCAAACTATTTAGGTAGTTCTTAAAATAACATCAAGAAAAGGAATTGAGAGCTGGAATATCACTGTTAGATGTGGCTTTAAACAACAGGAAACCTGACATAAGACCCAGTTTCTCTGAATGACTGCATTACAGGCTCTGTCTTAAAACAGACATGCAGCGTAATGTGAGACTCACCAAAGACTCACATTGGCTTCGTGTTTAATTTGACATGGCATTCTTTTTCAGATTGAGAGGTGTCTCTGGTACAGACTTTGGGCTTCTCTGCCATTCATGAAAATCCAGCGCACGGTACATGAACAATGTAAATGAACTATTTCATCTAAGTGACAAATTACACAGTCTTACTCAGCTTAGGTTCAAATGAAGTTTAAAGGAGTTGCTGGAATTTGCAGGTTAAGGTGCATTAGCAGTGACTCTGCCCTCTCCTTCCCTACACATCTTCAGAAACACTTTCTGCAGCCAAGACTTTAGACTGAAACAAACTTGTTCCAACCAGACAGCACAGCATGGTGAAAGACACAGCAGATTTTAAACAGGGTGCAAATTTAGCACATTGTCATTACCCATTTGTCAGCTGAATAATCTGAAATAGAGATTTATGCAAGCCAAGCCTGAAACAGTCATGGCTGTTTTACAGCCAGCTGCTCTGGGGCACTACTGAAAACAGATCAGTACACAGATGTTTAATCTGTGAATGAAGTCCTCAGTGTTTTATTAATGCTGTTATTGTACAGACCCTTAGGATGCACTAAAGCAGATTTCTTTCACTTTTGCCATTTGGTCTTTATAGTATATCACATGACCCAGGGTAGTTTAATAAACATTTATCTAGACTAGCCATAGCAATATCTATTTAACAAAAATCTACAGTGACTAAGGGCAACGTTATTAGAATAAAATCACCTCTGTTTTGTACCAATGGCAGCTGTGCTTAGTACCAGTCCACCAATAGAATCTCTTCTTTGTATCAGCCCACCAATGGCAGCTCCACTCTGTGCCAGTCCACCAACAGCACCTCTACTTCTTTCAAAACATCCTGAGGACTGTTCTCAGCAGTGAAATGCCAGTGTTGTCTTCACGCTGTCATACTTCCTACTGATCTCACTAATCTGACATGACACAGAATTCAAAGGTCAACACAACAACCTTTCATCGGTCAAATAATTTAAACTGTTTTTGTTCTTTGTCACAGTGAGACTTGTTTGTGTTTCAAGTAGTCATTTCAAACTGCTGTGGCTGTTCTTCCCTGTCTGTCTTCAAAAGGCAGCTCTGGAAAGCTGAAGGAGGAGATGGGCCAGCAATACTCCCACCAAAGTTCCACAGAAGAATCTCTATCAAATCATCCCATGCAGCTATCACCATCCCAAATCTGCATGCAGCTCTTTGGTGTAGCACAAACATTACACAACATTACACAACATCACACATACAACATATGAACATATTTACTCTGGAGTGCTGCCCTTTAGTCTACAAACAGTCTTGGAATCAAGCAGACAAAACACAGCAAAAAATGTGAACATTTATTTTTCTACTCTCTGAAATGATAACAGATAAACTGATAAATGATTGATGTTAAAACTGTCAGTGTTAGTAAGTAATTTTCACTGCTGTTCTGGCATGGAGCCTTAAGGATGCTTTTCATGCCTAAATGGGGTCTAATAGGGAATGGTTTCAGTAAGTTTGCCTATGATATGCCTGGAGCATGTGACTCCTTTGGAGAAAAAAAAAAAGATTGTGAGGATTCTGAATGTTTTGGGTTAGCTGGGTTTGCACTGCATTCAGTTGTCTTGAGGAGGATGTGTGAGTGTACATCTCAACTTTTACAATCAACAACAACAAGCAATTACATTTCAGCAAAGATGGAGAAGTTATCATGAGGGTTTGAATTTCTTCCATTAGATAACTATGACAAGCACTGTTTAGACTCGGGAAACACCGTAGGCAAGGTTTCTTAGGACTGTTCACTACATGATTCTGTCTTTTTATAAAGTGCATAATAACTCCACCACATTCACACAGAGCCTATGAAGAGACTGCCATTGTTAGAGAACGGCAACAACCATCTGAAAAAACAGGAGGATTGCATGTAGAACTCCAGCTACTAACAATTCAAAACCATCTCTTAAGAAAAAAAAAGAGAATGATGCACTTGCATATTAATAATTGTAAGAGTAAAACATAAAAGACCAGATGGCTATTCGGCATCTCATTTTAATGAACTGAACATGAGTGGATGATTCTAATTTCACGGATATCCTATATAATTTATATCACTTCCCAAAAACATTTCATTGTAACTGATTTTAAAAATGTTCCACTCAATTCTTTTTCATAAGAGTTTTAACTGCCCTCACAAAGAAAAAGATGAGGATAAATTTAAAATATAAGACTATTTTTTTAATTTATAATGCTCCTCTTACATAATTTTTTACTGTAGTTGGCAACCGGAATTAAAAATATTCAACTTTGTAATTACTAAGAACTGTAACTAATCTAAAATCCTTCTGTCGTTCGCAAAAATAGATGTAGATATGCTTCTGTTGAACTTTTGTCGACCTAAAACATCAGTGAGGTAACTTCCTGTTTTTGTCAAAACAGGACATGATCTCACTCCAAGACTGTTATGCGCCTTTTTTTCCTGGGATATCGCTACATTAGTCACATGATCTTTCTGTTTCAGCACATACAATTCCAGATATACACCTGAGCTGTGAATGGAAGATATTAGACACACTGAAACAAGCAGCAAAACATTAAAAAAACTAATTTTTACAAAATTGCTGCTCATATTTATGTTTACATAAATGTAAATACATTTAACCCTTTGAGAGTTGGGATTTTTCAGTGGTTGCACTTGTCTTTTGTTTGTTGCATGTTGCAGAGTTGCATTGTTTTCTCCTGTATATATAACAGCTGTTAATATGTAACAGCTGAATATCTGTCATGCTGAATCTTGCGTATTGTAAAGCATCTTTCACACCTTGTAAGTCAGATGAAGAATCTCTTTTCCATGGGAGACCTGCTCCAGAACAGTGCAAAAAAAAAAAAAAAAAAAAAACTGTTTTCATCGCTGTTTTATCTTGCAGGGAATTCCTTGGCAGTGCCGGGTCAAACTTTCCTAAAGACAGTGAGCTGCTTTTGCTGCCTTGTGGCTCCATTTTGATCCTCCCTGCACTGTCCTGTCCTCTCCTCCACAGTGCAGCGTATCAGCGGCCACCCTGCGCTCTCTGCCAGGATGCACGCCCTCTTCATACTAACCAAATAAGTTTATTTAAATTTATATGCACTGAAATATTTTATTTTATGGACCATTCATAGTTATCTTACTGGTGATATGTGCACATGTAAAATAATGTGTACATAATGAAAGTAAATTGTTGATGAAAAGCTGTAAGATCTACAGATACAGGGAAAAGCCTTATGAGCGTGTGTAAAATGCCAAATATAATGCGAGCTGGCAAAGCTCTGACCGGAAGGTTACGGCATACGCCATCAGAGGACAGCTTCCGCCCAACGCAGCTCTGGTCCTTTATGAAAGAATGTTCTTTTCCATTGGGGAAAGTCCATGTTGTCATTTAGTCTTCCAAAGCTATGTTCACAAAGACCACAACATCTGAATCTAAGCAAGTGTACAGCACCCATCTCCAGCGGCCCAGCTGACACACCAGCGCTCTCCTGAGACCTCAGAGAGAAGCTGCTATGTGATCAGGTGAAGAGGGAGTGAGTGTCTGAAGTTTAGGGAAATCCACACTTAGAGAAGTGCTTCTGTTGGCCTAAACTATGACTCAGGATGACCAGCAGAAAGGCTGGGTCAATGCCTTTCTAACCCACACATTTTTTACATTACAGAGACGTGCTCTTATTCAGAGAAATTTACACAGTTCACATTTTACACCCTACCCATCTATACAGCTATACATTTACTGGAGCAATTCAGATCAATTAAACACCCACTTTTAATCTTATTGAGTGTCAGGGTGTGATTTCTGCAACAGATATGCAAAAGATATTGAGGTCAAAAAGTTATTAATCTCTTCCTGTCTGTTATGATTGGCATGAATGTTTCTATGAAAGAGAAAATTGATTTTATGAGGCAGCTTGGAATGAAAGCCTTTCCAGTCCAAGTCCTTTCAGTTCTCACACTTTTCAGGGCAATTATCAAGTTTGCCAATCTTCACACTGCCTAAAAGAAAGATGTTTTTCTGACTTTTTTGGGAACTTTTTTCCGGTTTGTTTGAAGGTTCTGAGCTGACTGAAGCTGGCCCTCTGTTTCAGTGGAATCTATATTTATACACAGATTATTTATGGATCTATATTTAGAATGACATATTTTATGACTCCATATTGATGTGGAGGCCGGCGGTTGATGACAGGGATGGGATGAGAGTGTGGTAGAGTTCTGAAGGTCCAGACAGTGGGGACTCCGCTAATCGCCCGGACTGCGCCGAGCTTTCATTAGCAGCCAGCAAACAATGCTCAGGGACCAGACACCCCTCCCCAGGGAGGCACCCCACTTCCAAATATACCGCCTGTCTTTGATTAAAGCGTCATAATCAAAGCCTCCTCTCAGGTCCCACAACCGGGTCCCACTTGTGAAGTTCTCCTCCAGTTTCTGAACTGAAAGTAGCGCGCTCTGGTTTCACAAGTTTGAGTCACTGGTGCTGGTAAAAAGCACGTAGCACTCACAGGACACAGACGCTAAACCTTATGGTCCTGTGCTAAAGCACCTAGCACTCACAGGACACAGACTCTAAACCTTACCGTCCTGTGCTAAAGCAGTTAGCACTCACAGGACACAGACTCTAAACCTTACCGTCCTGTGCTAAACCGGTTACCACTCACAGCACACAGACTCTAAACCTTACCGTCCTGTGCTAAAGCAGTTAGCACGCACAGGACACAGACTCTAAACCTTACCGTCCTGTGCTAAAGCAGTTAGCACGCACAGGACACAGACTCTAAACCTTACCGTCCTGTGCTAAAGCAGTTAGCACGCACAGCACACAGACTCTAAACCTTACCGTCCTGTGCTAAAGCACCTAGCACTCACAGCACACAGACTCTAAACCTTACCGTCCTGCTGTTTGTAAAGCATTAGCACACAGGGGTGGATACCCCTGCCCATAGGGTTGTTTAATCTGAGACTGAGTGGATATTTGGGGTCTGAGTGGTGACACTCCACCTCCAGTAACTGAACATGGTCACCTGCACCTGATAGTGAGGTATGTATTTAGGGATCAGGATGCAATATGACTTGTTCTATTAAGGCAGAAGACATGTGCTTAAATCTAACTCATGGCATGAGAAGAACCTGGTTAGTATCCCTGATAAAAGCTCAGGTAAAGCCTTGAAAAGCGCCACAAAGAAAGAGCCAAAATCCCTTCATTTTTTCACCCTCATTTTGCTAATTGACAAACTCTCCAAACTGTGAGCCAACAAAGACTACCACACTGCATTTACTGAATGAAATGGGATGTGAATGGAAGTTTAGGACGAGTGTTCATTGAAAGTAGGCCAGCATGTAATTATTTAAAAAAAAAAAAAAAAAAAACTTGAAAGCTATTAAGGATTAGCAACAGTGCAGACAAAAACACTGACTTACTGGGCGCCACCTAGGGCATGAAACAAGTAAAATGTGATTAATTCAAAATTGAATTTCAGCTCTGTTAAACAAAATCCTGCATGCAGCCATGGCTCTGTAGGCATGGTGTCCACCCAGACAGCTTCATTATCTTTAGTAAAGCCAGTTTAAATGCAAAAATTACTGCTGACTTTAATCTGTGCATGACAGATATATACAATACACCATTATGCTGGATTTTTAATTTAATAACAGCTTTATTAAAAAAGTTCTGTATCAGTGGTGTGTTTGTGTGTGTTAGAGCACGCACCTTGGTGATCTCGTCAGCAAAGCACTATGGGAATTTCCAGCAGGCTTTGCAGTGATGTGGATGTACAGCACTCAGGTAACACTGACAGCAGAACGGCTGCAGTGTGTGGAGTACATTGATCCGGGCATTGGGCTCGTGATGAAGAGGCTGGAAGGGCAAATCCCAGGTGAAGCACTGCCAGCGCACCCTTCAAAATGAAGCTTCAAATCCCAGGTGAAGCACTGCCAGCGCACCCTTCAAAATGAAGCTTCACCTCAACTGCTTCACTACATGTGTACAAATGGGTAATGCATAAAAATGCAAACTTTCCTCTAAGTGGCTCTAGATATGGGTGTCTTGTAAGCATACAGTGTAGCTACTACGTCACGCAAAACCACAAAAACATCAACCCCAACATCTGTGAAAGGCTGTGCTGCACTGCAAGCCTGGGTGTAAGGAAACATGGGGTGTGCCAGAATTGTGTCACTGTCAGCATCCAGGTCAGATTTAGAGCTGAATGAATATTTTACTGAAGTACCTTGAGTAAGGGTAAAATGACAGTGCCCCACCTGATAATCCAACTGGCAACCTCTGGGCTACAAGCCCAGCTCCCTTACCATTATACTACACTGTAACCTCTGGGCTACAAGCCCAGCTCCCTAACCATTATACTACACTGTAACCTCTGAGCTACAAGCCCAGCTCCCTAACCATTACACTACACTGTAACCTCTGAGCTACAAGCCCAGCTCCCTAACCATTACACTACACTGTAACCTCTGAGCTACAAGCCCAGCTCCCTAACCATTACACTACACTGTAACCTCTGAGCTACAAGCCCAGCTCCCTAACCATTATACAACACTGTAACCTCTGAGCTACAAGCCCAGCTCCCTTACCATTATACTACACTGTAACCTCTGAGCTACAAGCCCAGCTCCCTAACCATTATACTACACTGTAACCTCTGAGCTACAAGCCCAGCTCCCTTACCATTACACTACACTGTAACCTCTGAGCTACAAGCCCAGCTCCCTAACCATTATACTACACTGTAACCTCTGAGCTACAAGCCCAGCTCCCTTACCATTATACTACCCTGTAACCTCTGAGCTACAAGCCCAGCTCCCTAACCATTATACTACACTGTAACCTCTGAGCTACAAGCCCAGCTCCCTAACCATTATACTACACTGTAACCTCTGAGCTACAAGCCCAGCTCCCTAACCATTACACTACACTGTAACCTCTGAGCTACAAGCCCAGCTCCCTAACCATTATACTACACTGTAACCTCTGAGCCACACGCCCAGCTCCCTAACCATTATCCTACACTGAAGCCCAGCTCCCTAACCATTATACTACACTGTAACCTCTGAGCTACAAGCCCAGCTCCCTAACCATTACACTACACTGTAACCTCTGAACCACAAGCCCAGCTCCCTTACCATTACACTACACTGTAACCTCTGAACCACAAGCCCAGCTCCCTAACCATTACACTACACTGTAACCTCTGAGCTACAAGCCCAGCTCCCTAACCATTACACTACACTGTAACCTCTGAGCTACAAGCCCAGCTCCCAAACCATTATACTACACTGTAACCTCTGAGCTACAAGCCCAGCTCCCTTACCATTACACTACACTGTAACCTCTGAGCTACAAGCCCAGCTCCCTAACCATTACACTACACTGTAACCTCTGAGCTACAAGCCCAGCTCCCTAACCATTACACTACACTGTAACCTCTGAGCTACAAGCCCAGCTCCCTAACCATTACACTACACTGTAACCTCTGAGCTACAAGCCCAGCTCCCTAACCATTATACTACACTGTAACCTCTGAGCTCCAAGCCCAGCTCCCTAACCATTACACTACACTGTAACCTCTGAGCTACAAGCCCAGTTCCCTAATCATTATACTACACTGAAGCCCAGCTCCACATCCATTTTAATTTAATTATTATGTCATTCATAAAATAGATAACATAAACGTTGATATTTTATTTTTAAAAAATGCTATTGGTTTTTAAGCAATTATTGGCCTGGATTTTTTATTAATGATGAAGCAGGGCAGCCATGCTCCTCAGTGAGCATTCAGCTGCAGGTCTCACCAGCTATTGACATTTAAAGTAGGTGGTTGGTTAGCATGATAAGATGTTTATAGGGGAGCTAATTATGTCAATGGTTTTCTGTGATTTTTTCCATTCCAGGAAAATGACAAAAACCCAACAGGTGCAGCTGTGATTTGGCAGGCCACATGGAGACCCCGGAGAGCCTTTTGTGTCTGCTCAGCCATACCCTGCTCACATGCCCTTTCCACAGCTCTGCTCATTATTACCATAAAGGGTCAGGGCCAGTTATGTAGCTAGCGCCTCTTCTTCTGCTACTCTGCATGAGATTACCATGAATTACAGCGCATGGTCAAGGTCAGCAGAGAAACACTGCATAAACCTGCAGACAGTTTCTCCCCTCTTTTGGTCACAATGCTCACTGCCTTTTTGTATTTTAACTTACTGCACAGGGGAGCTGTTTCCCAGCCCCTGAGCCCAGGTGTGCTCACTGCACATGTGAGCTGTATTTCTCACGGTTAGTTTGGGTACAGGTATAGACAAATGAAAAACCTTTAAAGATGATAGAAAGCAGAAATCTTTTTTTCTTAGAGTGTATTTTTCAGGTTAGTTGATGCACAGGTGAGCTGTATTGCTCATGCGAGTTGATGTACAGGTGAGCTGTATTTCTCAAGTGTGCTGCATGTATAGGTGAGCTCTATTTCTCAGGTGAGTTGATGTACAGGTGAGCTGTATTTCTCAGTTGCTCTGAGTGCACAGGTGAGCTGTATTTCTCAGGTGTGTTGCATGAATAGGTGAGCTGTATTTCTCAGGTGAGGTGATGTACAAGTGAGCTGTATTTCTCAGGTGTGTTGCATGAATAGGTGAGCTGTATTTCTCAGGTGAGGTGATGTACAGGTGAGCTGTATTCCTCGGGTGTTGTGAGTGCACAGGTGAGGTTTAGCAGACACAGCTGCAAGGGGATCAGGTGGTTTTGGCCATGCTTCCTCACAGCTGATGGACCCAGGGCTGAGCCTCATGCAAAGCAGCAGCATCAGCAGGCCTGAGCTCAGAGAGAGTCACCTAAACCCCTGAGACAGAGTCACCTAAACCCCTGAGACAGAGTCACCTCAGCCCCTGAGACAGAGTCACCTCAGCTCGTAAGACAGAGTCACCTAAACCCCTGAGACAGAGTCACCTCAGCTCGTAAGACAGAGTCACCTAAACCCCTGAGACAGAGTCACCTAAACCCCTGAGATAGAGTCACCCAAACCCCTGAGACAGAGTCACCTAAACCCCTGAGACAGAGTCACCTCAGCCCCTGAGACAGAGTCACCTAAACCCCTGAGACAGAGTCACCTCAGCCCCTGAGACAGAGTCACCTAAACCCCTGAGACAGAATCACCTAAACCCCTGAGAGTCACCCAAACCCATGTGACAGAGTCACCTAAACCCCTGAGACAGAGTCACCTAAACCCCTGAGACAGTCACCCAAACCCCTGAGACAGAGTCACCTAAACCCCTGAGACAGAGTCACCTAAACCCCTGAGATAGAGTCACCCAAACCCCTGAGACAGAGTCACCTCAGCCCCTGAGACAGAGTCACCTAAACCCCTGAGACAGAGTCACCTAAACCCCTGAGACAGAGTCACCTCAGCCCCTGAGACAGAGTCACCTAACCCCTGAGACAGAGTCACCTAAACCCCTGAGACAGAGTCACCTAAGCCCCTGAGACAGAGTCACCTAAACCCCTGAGACAGAGTCACCTAAACCCCTGAGACAGAGTCACCTAAACCCCTGAGACAGAGTCACCTAAACCCCTGAGACAGAGTCACCTAAACCCCTGAGACAGAGTCACCTCAGCCCCTGAGACAGAGTCACCTCAGCCCCTGAGACAGAGTCACCTAAACCCCTGAGACAGAGTCACCTCAGCCCCTAAGACAGAGTCACCTAACCCTTGAGACAGAGTCACCTAAACCCCTGAGACAGAGTCACCTAAACCCCTGAGACAGAGTCACCTAAACCCCTGAGACAGAGTCACCTAAACCCCTGAGACAGAGTCACCTCAGCTCGTAAGACAGAGTCACCTCAGCCCGTAAGACAGAGTCACCTAAACCCCTGAGACAGAGTCACCCAAACCCCTGAGACAGAGTCACCTCAGCCCCTGAGACAGAGTCACCTAAACCCCTGAGACAGAGTCACCCAAACCCCTGAGACAGAGTCACCTAAACCCCTGAGACAGAGTCACCTAAACCCCTGAGACAGAGTCACCCAAACCCCTGAGACAGAGTCACCTAAACCCCTGAGACAGAGTCACCCAAACCCCTGAGACAGAGTCACCCAAACCCCTGAGACAGAGTCACCTAAACCCCTGAGACAGAGTCACCTAAACCCCTGAGACAGAGTCACCCAAACCCCTGAGACAGAGTCACCTAAACCCCTGAGACAGAATCACCCAAACCCCTGAGACAGAATCACCCAAACCCCTGAGACAGAGTCACCCAAACCCCTGAGACAGAGTCACCTAAACCCCTGAGACAGAGTCACCTCAGCCCCTGAGACAGACACACCTAAACCCCTGAGACAGAGTCACCTAAACCCCTTAAAACACACATGGGAATAACATAAGACTGGCTTAGGAAGAGGTCTTTGTTACCATGGAGCTTGTCTGATATGGAGTTTGGTTGTCCTGGACAGACCATCATTTCAAACACACTCCACTGTGGGACCCCTCTGAGGCAGTAGGTGATCATTGTTTCATTGGCAGAGGCTGGGCCCAGGTGGTGGGCATTAGCAGAGGCTGGGCCCAGGTGGTGGGCACGTCTATGCCACTCCAGAGTGATGCAATAGCCATGCTCAGCGTCACAGTCAGGTTTCATTCTGCCCACAGTGCCAGGGAGGGCAGAGACACGCTCAAGCTAGGAGGCCTTATCTCTACAACATTTATGCTATTTCTATATTTGAATTACAACAACCAGAACTTCTCCCTTTTTCCACGGAAAAGTCACAGGAACATACAGTACACCCAAATCCGGCAGCTCGTGTACCATAACCTGCTGTGAAACAGAGTGACTGAGTTTGGCAGCATGTGCCATACCTCTGCACTGAGGAATGACTGGAGTCTAGGGACAGTGAAAGAAATAACTGAGGTCAGGGTGTTTCACACCAGGGCTGTGCTCAAACTCTTTATGACCAGCCTCCTGCTGGAGGATACACACTCCAACTCTGCTACATCACAGGGTGGGAATCAAACCAACAACCACCCACTTACGACAACACCAAACTGCCACCTCACCATTATTTGTTCTTATGATTTTAGACATTGTTTTTCCAGCTTAGAAGGGCAGAGCAGAGAAGGATCGCAGGACAGGAGTTTAGCTCACAGCACAGGGACACAGAGAGCACAGGGAAAGATCCCAGCACAGCACAGGGACACAGAGAGCACAGGGAGAGATCCCAGCACAGCACAGGGACACAGAGAGCACAGGGAGGGATCCCAGCACAGCACAGGGACACAGAGAGCACAGGGAGGGATCACAGCACAGCACAGGGACACAGAGAGAACAGGGAGAGATCCCAGCACACGGACACAGAGAGCACAGGGAGGGATCACAGCACAGCACAGGGACACAGAGAGCACAAGGGAGAGATCCCAGCACACGGACACAGAGAGCACAGGGAGGGATCACAGCACAGCACAGGGACACAGAGAGCACAGGGAGAGATCCCAGCACAGCACAGGGACACAGAGAGCACAGGGAGGGATCACAGCACAGCACAGGGACACAGAGAGCACAGGGAGAGATCTCAGCACAGCACAGGGACACAGAGAGCACAAGGAGAGATCCCAGCACAGTATACGGACACAGAGAGCACAGGGAGGGATCACAGCACAGCACATGGACAGAGAGAGCTCAGAGCTTAACTCAGGTCGACCAAGCACCAGGGATGACGGAACGAGGGTGGCTGGGCAGAAATGACCGATGCGTCCCTTTCTAAATGAAAACCACAGGAAAACCCAGAAATAGCCTGCCACTGAGTTCCTGGCGGCTCGACTGGCAATCTGTATTGCACACGCTCACTTCACTTCCTCTTCCAGCCATATTTGCATTCAGAGAAAATCATCGGCGGACAGAGCCCAGCGAAATTTGTATAGTTCCAGGAGCCACCCTCTGTACACACAGCAAGAGTAACCACTGCCCCCCCCCCCCGCTTAGAGAACACACACCTTAAACTCTGCAAAGCACCTTTCACACACTCACGGACAGGCGAAGAATCCACCATGCCACTGCACTGCATACACAGCAGCGCTGCAACACACGTCATTACGAAGGCCGTCCGTTACTCTGAGATGTCTGTAACTTTGAAAGTGACACAAACACCAATATGATGAATTTGAATACTTTATTGATGAGAATCACTCAGTGTTAAACCATAAACGGGTTGAGGAAATAGCTGCCTTGAATCGTGAGTAAAAAAAAAAAACTTACTCAGCGATCTTTAGTCGTGTTAAACAGAGTTACAGTCTGATGATAACAGTCTGATTACATTGCCTTTGTCAAATGGTGAAAGGCAATTGGCTTCCTAAACTTTCATTTTTCATTGCATACGTACATTATATAACAACACATTTTTATATATAACATATTTTTGGCATTTTTTTTTTGTTATTATTCAGTGGCTCAGTATTTCTGGACCCATTGGGAGGTGTTTCATTCTGCTCTGGTCCTTCCTTATCGGAGACACCATTCCCCTTCCAACATTATATTATTTAGCAATAGTGCTGAAGACATTCAGCTTTGTCTAATTTTGAATTTGTATTGTTTTATTAGATAAAAGTGTGACTCATTTTTGATTTGTGTTTAATGTTTTAGGTGTGTGTACCAAGAAGCTTGACAAAGGGGAGATCGCAGGTGCTGAAGCAGGTCTCACACCCTGCTCAGCTGGGCCAGTCCAGCAGAACAGTTCCTCCACATATCTGTCATTCTTAATCATTTACACTCATTATAACCCTTAATGGTAATCAAATTAAATTTCTGTTCAATTGTGAGCACAATTCAAGCACTTATAAATATGTTTCATGAAACAGGTTTGCTTCGATTTAGTATGTCACCTCATATATTTCTATACTGCCCAAGACTCACTTCAGTCAGAAAATCTGTGCTCTCCTAATGCCACTAACACTAATACACTTTCAAAGGCCCACACCAGCTAAACTTACTACCTGGTTTTAGTCAAGGAAATATGCGTGAAATGGAATCAGGCGGCAGAGACATAGAGGTTCATGGAGCTATTCTGAAGAGCAATAACCCTGCATTTATTATGCGTCTGTATTATGTACAAGAATGAGCGTCACGGCATGTGGGCCATCTTTTTTTTTTGGATGAAGTCAAAAATGGACTTTTATAGACAAAACATTTGCACCATCGCTCACAGGTACATATCTGGACTTGGGAAACTATGCAACCACGTCAAACAGCAGGATGTGTCAAACAGCTCGAGATCATGAGGATAAGTCGAGGGGCCGCTACTATCACACTGCTACACCCCTCCCACCCCAAACA
>JAFBMS010001073.1:0-48787 GCA_019788955.1 Albula glossodonta | reverse complement strand
CACACATGCACACTCACCTACACCCACACTCACTCACACACACGTGCACACACCCACACACGCACACTCACCTACACACGCACTCATTCACACACGTGTGGACACACACATGCACACTCACCTACACACGCACTCACTCACACACACGTGCACACACCCACACGTGCACACTCACCTACACACACACTCACTCACCAACACGTGCACACACCCAAACATGCGCACTCACCTACACACGCACTCACTCACACACACACGTGTACACACCCACACACGCACACTCACCTACAGACGCACTCACTCACACACACGTGCACACACCCACACACGCACACTCACCTACACACGCACTCACTCAAACACGTGCACACACCCACACACACCCACCACACTCACCTACACATGCACTCACTCAGACACACGTACACACCCCACACATGCACACTCACCTACACACGCACTCATTCACACACATGTGAAACACCCACACACACATGCACACTCACCTACACACGCACTCACTCACACACACGTGCACACACCCACACACGCACACTCACCTACACACGCACTCATTCACACACATGTGGACACACACATGCACACTCACCTACACACGCACTCACTCACACACACGTGCACACACCCACACACGCACACTCACCTACACACGCACTCACTCACACACACGTGCACACACCCAAACATGCGCACTCACCTACACACGCACTCACTCCACACACGGTACACACCCACACACGCACATTCACCTACAGACGCACTCACTCACACACACTGCACACCACCACACACGCACACTCACCTACACACGCACTCACTCACACACGTGCACACACCCACACACACCCACACTCACCTACACATGCACTCACTCACACACACGTACACACACCCACACACGCACACTCACCTACACACGCACTCACTCACACACACGTGGACACACCCACACACATGCACACTCACCTACACACGCACTCACTCACACACACGTGCACACACCCACACGCGCACACTCACCTACACACGCTCACACTCACACACATGTGTACACACACACACACACTCACCTACACACGCACTCACTCACACACATGTGCACACACCCACACACGCACACTCACCTACACACGCACTCACTCACACACACGTGCACACACCCAAACATGCGCACTCACCTACACACGCACTCACTCACACACACGTGTACACACCCACACACGCACACTCACCTACAGACGCACTCACTCACACACACGTGCACACACCCACACACGCACACTCACCTACACACGCACTCACTCACACACACATGCACACACCCAAACATGCGCACTCACATACTCATGCACACGCACACACACACTCACACATGTGCACTCTCACATACACACAAAAACACATACTCTCACACGCTCTCTCTCTCTCACACACACACTCACATACTCAGACACACTCTTACACACACATACATACCTTCCTCCCGAGACCTGTCTGCATGGGTGAACAACAATAATTCCGCAGCACTCACCAGCCATCACTGTCACAGTCACTATGGTGTGTCACTTCAACACTCTCAAGCACAGAGACTCTCACAGACGACTGGACTGGAACCAGCTACTGCAGGTCAGTTTATAACAGCAATGAGCAATGTATTATCATGTGTGGCTGTGCAGTCTCTGTGTTTGCGCAGTCTCTGTGCAATCTGTGTGTGTGTTTGCGCAGTCTCTGTGCAGTGTCTGTGTTTGTACACTCTCTGTCTGTGGCTGTGCATTCTCTGTGTTTGAGAAGTCTTTGTGCAGTCTGAGTGTGTTTGAGCAGTCTCTATGAGGTTGGAGTGTATTTGCGCAGTCTCTACGAGGTCTGAGTGTGCTTGCGCAGTCTCTATGTGATCTCTGTGTGTTTGCATCTGGTCTCTGTATGTAATTGTCTTTGATTACTGAGATCCTCTGCTTGTCTCATCCTCTGTCACCATGGAGATGTGTATTCATGAAATATCTGCAAGAGCTTTGAGGCAGGAGCATACGTGTGTGTGCAGACACACTCACACACACTTGCATGCTCACACACACTCACACACACTCACTGGCACGCTCACACTCATATACATGCTCTCACTCATACGTACACACACTCATACTTACACTCACACACACAAGCAGGGGTGCGCAGCTCTGACAGCAGCATCAGCAGTGCAGCAGTGTTTGGGACCAGATATCCCTGAGATGAACACTGACATGCATAAGATACATAAGGTAGAGCACAGTCCACACCCCTCTGACACACTCAGCACTGACAGACTCAGGGCTCATCAGCACTGACACACTCAGCACTGACAGACTCAGGGCTCATCAGCACTGACACACTCCACACTGACAGACTCAGGGCTCATCAGCACTGACACACTCAGCACTGACAGACTCAGGGCTCATCAGCACTGACACACTCAGCACTGACAGACTCAGGGCTCATCAGCACTGACACACTCAGCACTGACACACTCAGGGCTCATCAGCACTGACACACTCCGCACTGACACTCAGGGCTCATCAGCACTGACACACTCCACACTGACAGACTCAGGGCTCATCAGCACTGACACACTCAGCACTGACACACTCAGGGCTATTCAGCACTGACACACTCAGCACTGACACACTCAGGGCTCATCAGCACTGACACACTCCGCACTGACAGACTCAGGGCTCACTGACACACTCAGGGCTATTCAGCACTGACACACTCAGCACTGACACACTCAGGGCTAATCAGCACTGACACACTCCGCACTGACACACTCAGGGCTCATCAGCACTGACATACTCAGCACTGACGCACTCAGGGCTCATCAGCACTGACACACTCAGCACTGAGACACTCAGGGCTCATCAGCACAGACACACTCAGCACTGACACACTCAGGGCTCATCAGCACTGACATACTCAGCACTGACACACTCAGGGCTAATCAGCACTGACACACTCCGCACTGACACACTCAGGGCTCATCAGCACTGACACACTCCGCACTGACACACTCAGGGGTAATCAGCACTGACATACTCAGCACTGACACACTCAGGGCTAATCAGCACTGACACACTCCGCACTGACACACTCAGGGCTAATCAGCACTGACACACTCAGGGCTAATCAGCACAGACACACTCAGCAGCACTGACACACTCAGGGCTCATCAGCACTGACACACTCCGCACTGACACACTCAGGGCTCATCAGCACTGACACACTCAGGGTTAATCAGCACTGACACACTCCGCACTGACACACATTTAGGGATCATCAGCACTGACACACTCAGGGCTCATCAGCACAGACACACTCAGCAGCACTGACACACTCAGGGCTCATCAGCACAGACACACTCAGGGATCAGCAGCACTGACACACTCAGGGCTCATCAGCACAGACACACTCAGCAGCACTGACACACTCAGGGATCATCAGCACTGACACACAGGGTTAATCAGCACTGACACACTCAGGGCTCATCAGCACAGACACACTCAGCAGCACTGACACACTCAGGGATCATCAGCACTGACACACTCAGGGTTAATCAGCACTGACACACTCAGGGCTCATCAGCACAGACACACTCAGCAGCACTGACACACTCAGGGATCATCAGCACTGACACACTCAGGGCTCATCAGCACAGACACACTCAGCACTGACACACATTTAGGGATCATCAGCACTGACACACTCAGGGCTCATCAGCACAGACACACTCAGCAGCACTGACACACTCAGGGCTCATCAGCACTGACACACTCCGCACTGACACACTCAGGGCTCATCAGCACAGACACACTCAGCAGCACTGACACACTCAGGGCTCATCAGCACAGACACACTCAGCAGCACTGACACACTCAGGGCTCATCAGCACAGACACACTCAGGGTTAATCAGCACTGACACACTCAGGGCTCAGCAGCACTGACACACTCAGGGCTCATCAGCACAGACACACTCAGCAGCACTGACACACTCAGGGATCATTAGCACTGAAACACTCAGGGCTAATCAGCACTGACACACTCAGGGCTCATCAGCACAGACACACTCAGCAGCACTGACACACTCAGGGATCATCAGCACAGACACACTCAGCAGCACTGACACACTCAGCAGCACTGACACACTCAGCAGCACTGACACACTCAGGGATCAGCAGCACCTGAGCTCTGAGGGAGTAAATTACAGCTTTTGCCTCCCACCCCCATCCCTTGGTAAGACAATCCCCTGGTTCCCCCTTACTGCACACTAACCACACTACCACATGACTACAGGTGCAAAGCACCAGCACATTAAAATGATATTACAAATCAGTTATGTCATAATATTGCCCCCTGCAGCTAAGTAAATTTCTATGAGTATTTCATGATTTATGAAAAATAACATTCCTGTTACCATCTCTCTGGGAGGTCTATCTGCTGTCACTCTGTTACCATGACAACCTCATAAACAAATAATGCATCCTTAGTCAGAGCAGTCATGTGGGTGTCTCCAGTCTGATTAAAAATCTGAGATTAACCATCACAGCTCAGCCAATGCATGGCAAAACCCCTGTAAGGCATATGATTAAATATTAAATATGAAATATTCAACCCAAATGTACCCTTACAATTTGTACCTTCCTGGAATGTGCAAAAACTAAAATAATAATTCTGGGTTACTGGAAGTTTTATTGCTGGATTCTGCTAGGGAACGTGGCAGTTTCTCATTTTATGCGTTGTGACCCATTTGCAGAGAGATTATCAGTAACCATGGAATGGGTTATCAGTTTACATGGAATGGGTGCATCTCTCCTTTCATCTCCTTTCCTCCATTTATTTCTGTTTCAAACTATATTAAACACAGCCTGAGCAGTCACAGTCACAAATACACCCCCTCACAGAGCGTACCCCAAATACACCCCCTCACAGAGTGTACCCCAAATACACCCCCTGACAGAGTGTACCCCAAATACACCCCCTCACAGAGCGTACCCCAAATACACCCCCTCACAGAGCGTACCCCAAATACACCCCCTCACAGAGTGTACCCCAAATACACCCCCTCACAGAGCGTACCCCAAATACACCCCCTCACAGAGTGTACCCCAAATACACCCCCTCACAGAGCGTACCCCAAATACACCCCCTCACAGAGCGTACCCCAAATACACCCCCTGACAGAGCGTACCCCAAATACACCCCCTGACAGAGTGTACCCCAAATACACCCCCTCATAGAGCGTACCCAAAATACAAAATAGCTAACTGTGAACACTGCTACTTGTGCACACTCCTAACTGTGCACACTGCTAACCGTGCACACTCCTAAATGTGCACACTGCTAACCGTGCACACTGCTAAATGGACTTAGAGCATTGATTTACAACACAAGCAACTGTCCAAACATTTCCTAAATTGGACAGTTCAGCTGAGCTGCTAGTGAGGACTGTTGACATGGCAACTGAACTGAAAGGAAAAACAGCAGGAAACAAGTCTTTCTCCCTCCATCTCTCCTCTCTCTCCATGCTGTAAGTCCCTGCATTACAAATTTAATCAACACCAATCCTGACCTGCAGTTCACCTAGAGCACACTCAAGTGTGCACAGTGAGAGGCACACAGTGACTGCACTGGGACAGTCTCTGCCCTTTCTTAGCGATGCACCTTGCTGGGATAGTCTCTGCTCTCTCTTAGCAATGCACTGCGCTGGGTCAGTCTCTGCCCTTTCTTAGCGATGCACCGCACTGGGACAGTCTCTGCACTCTCTTAGCGATGCACCGCACTGGGATAGTCTCTGCACTCTCTTAGCGATGCACTGCACTGGGTCAGTCTCGGCCCTTTATTAGCAATGCGCCACACTGGGATAGTCTCTGCACTCTCTTAGCGATGCACTGCGCTGGGTCAGTCTCTGCACTCTCTTAGCGATGCACCGCACTGGGACAGTCTCTGCACTCTCTTAGCGATGCACTGCGCTGGGTCAGTCTCGGCCCTTTATTAGCAATGCGCCACACTGGGATAGTCTCTGCACTCTCTTAGCGATGCACTGCGCTGGGTCAGTCTCTGCACTCTCTTAGCAATGCACCGCACTGGGATAGTCTCTGCACTCTCTTAGCGATGCACCGCACTGGGATAGTCTCTGCTTGCTCTTAGAGATTCAACACACTGGGACAGTCTCTGCCCTTTCTTACCGAATCACCACACTGGGATAGTCTCTGCTCGCTCTTAGCGATTCACCACACTGGGACAGTCTCTGCTCGCTCTTAGCGATGCACTGCGCTGGGACAGTCTCTGCCCTCTCTTAGTGATGCACCACACTGAGACAGTCACTGCTCGCTCTTAGCGATGCACCACACTGGGATAGTCTCTGCTCGCTCTTAGTTATGCTCTGCACTGGAAGAGGAGAGGCTGAGAAAGGCTGCTGCCAGGCCCAGCTGCCCCTACTCCCCGCAGCGATAAGGGCCCATTCAGGACCCAGTGCAGGAGACTGTTGGCCCCTGGGCTCCAATCAGTTCCATCCCCTCCCTGGGGCACAGCCTGGGGCACCCAGTCACTGACACGCACATCCACACCAATCACACAGCTCACACAGAGAGCCAACAAAACCTCTTCACCAATCACAGAGCTCAGAGAGAGCCAATAAATCCTATTCACCAATCACAGAGCTCACAGGGAGAGCCAACAAATCCTATTCTCCAAACACAGAGCTCACAGAGAGAGCCAACAAAACCTCTTCACCAATCACAGAGCTCAGATAGAGCCAACAAATCCTATTCACCAATCACAGAGCTCACAGAGAGAGCCAACAAAACCTCTTCACCAATCACAGAGCTCACAGGGACAGCCAACAAAACGTCTTCACCAATCACAGAACTCACAGGGAGAGCCAACAAAACGTCTTCACCAATCACAGAGCTCACAGGGAGAGCCAACAAAACGTCTTCACCAATCACAGAGCTCACAGGGAGAGCCAACAAAATCTGTGAACAAATAAAAGCTCACAGAGAGCCAAAGCCCCTGTCACGGACAGATACATCCACAATAGTCACCAAAGCAAAAAAGGATTGGGCTGTATTATTAGCACAGAACTAAAATAGCATTATTACAACTGGGCTGTTTTATTAACACAGAACTAGATCATTATTAGCATCAGGCTTCATTATTAGCACAGAACTGTATTAGCATTATTAGCATTGGGTTGCATTATTAGCACAGAACTATATTAGCATTCTTAGCAATGGTCTGCATTAGCAAAGCTCTGCTTTAGCATTATTAGCATCAGGGTGCTTTAGCACAGACTATGTGGCGCATAAACCTGTGCATGTTCTGAATTTCTCCATTCTCCCATTACAGGAAAAAGCATCTGCCCCTAATGAAATCAAACACTGTGTAAAACTGGTTACAAATTAAAAGTGCCGAGTTTTTCCCATTCCTGTTCCTGAAACATGGAGCCTGGAAAGGATGAGGGGATAGGCTGAGGGGTGCATGTGACACAAGCTGAGAGGGGACCAGGGTTGCCATAGAAACCCCAGCTGGGGTTCAGTGGGTGAGGGGGATGGGAAAAGAGGATGAGCAAAGCAGCAATGGTGTGAGTGAGAGAGAGACAGCAAGGAAAGAGAAAAGGAGGATGACAGAAAGACTGCATTTTGGTACAGTTTCAAAAAGGAAATTGAGCAAAAGCTGAGGAGAAGTGAATCAGCACCAAACTTGCATCATGCAACTACAATGTGTAACAATTACAATTACACTAACTGTATGTATGCTTTGGGAGTTTTTACAATCAACATTTTAATTTCATTTCATGAGAATAACGCAAACTAAACTAAACTAAGATAAAGATGGAGAGAGAGAGTGCGAGAAGGAGGGAGAAAGAAAGAGAGTGAGAGAGAATTTAGGGAGCTCTATAACCCAATCAGTGTGAGGATCTGGGATATTCTCCAGCAGGTGGGGGAGGGGCCTCCCTTCCTCTCTCTTCTGATTGGCTGAATTCCTGGAGATGGCTCCATACATGGTGGCTGATTGGAGCTTTATTAGCAGGGCTCAGCTGTAATATCACGGCTATGAATAATCTTTGGTGAGATGAGACTGATTAGTGTTATTGCTTTCATCAATCACAATGACAGAGCACAGCAGATACTAAGCCCTGCTCGCTGCTGAGTACAGGGACGGTCCTGCTCGCTGCTGAGTACAGGGACAGTCCTACTCGCTGCTGAGTACAGGGACGGTCCTGCTCGCTGCTGAGTACAGGGATGGTCCTGCTCGCTGCTGAGTACAGGGATGGTCCTGCTCGCTGCTGAGTACAGAGACGGTCCTGCTCGCTGCTGAGTACAGGGACGGTCCTGCTCACTGCTGAGTACCAAGACGGTCCTGCTCACTGCTGAGTACAGAGATGGTCCTGCTCACTGCTGAGTACAGGGACGGTCCTGCTCGCTGCTGAGTACAGAGACGGGCCTGCTCGCTGCTGAGTACAGGGACGGTCCTGCTCGCTGCTGAGTACAGAGACAGTCCTGCTTGCTGCTGAGTACAGGGACGGTCCTGCTCACTGCTGAGTACAGGGATGGTCCTGCTCACTGCTGAGTACAGGGACGGTCCTGCTCACTGCTGAGTACAGAGACGGTCCTGCTCGCTGCTGAGTACAGGGGCAGGGAGAAAGGGAGAAGCCTATGTTTCCAAACCTGGTCAATTACAATGTAACACTGAGCCAACCAGTTCAGCCAATGGAAGTCTAACAATTGCCAAACCCCTCCCAAATACCATCTCTATCCAAGCCAATCAGCAGGATTGTTTTATCTGAAATCACAATACCCAGACATTACAACTAAATGTAATTCAAACTTAATCTATATAAATATTTGGCAAATTCACAAAATGAAAAAGTACAGCTCCAAAACAAAGCCAAAACAGCAGGCAACTATCACTAAGCCCTTCCCCTGAAAAGAGGCAAATTCAACAGCCACGCCTCCCCCCAACACCCTGAAAAAAAACAAACAAGAACTGCAGCAGCAGCAGCAACAGTGTCTACTTTCTGAAGGCAGAGTTTAATGGCGTAGCCTGCCACCCATGGACCTCAGTCTGTTAGCTCATCCAGGCTCTGTGTTAGCACAGCCATGCTCTGTGTTAGCTCAGCCAGGCTCTGTGTTAGCTCAGCCAGGCTCTGTGTTAGCACAGCCATGCTCTGTGTTAGCTCAGCCAGGCTCTGTGTTAGCTCAGCCAGGCTCTGTGTTAGCTCAGCCATGCACTGTGTTAGCACAGCCAGGCCCTGTGTTAGCTCAGCCAGGCTCTCTGTTAGCACAGCCATGCTCTGTGTTAGCTCAGCCATGCACTGTGTTAGCACAACCAGGCCCTGTGTTAGCTCAGCCATGCGCTGTGTTAGCTCAGCCATGCGCTGTGTTAGCTCAGCCAGGCCCTGTGTTAGCTCAGCCAGGCTCTGTGTTAGCGCAGCCCTGCTCTGTGTTAGCTCAGCCATGCACTGTGTTAGCACAGCCAGGCCCTGTGTTAGCTCAGCCATGCCCTGTGTTAGCTCAGCCAGGCTCTGTGTTAGCTCAGCCATGCGCTGTGTTAGCACAGCTATGCGCTGTGTTAGCACAGCCAGGCCCTGTGTTAGCTCAGCCATGCGCTGTGTTAGCTCAGCCAGGCTCCGTGTTAGCTCAGCCATGCGCTGTGTTAGCACAGCTATGCACTGTGTTAGCACAGCCAGGCCCTGTGTTAGCTCAGCCATGCGCTGTGTTAGCTCAGCCAGGCCCTGTGTTAGCTCAGCCATGCTCTGTGTTAGCACAGCCAGGCTCTGTGTTAGCACAGCCAGGCTCTGTATTAGCTCAGCCAGGCCCTGTGTTAGCTCAGCCAGGCTCTGTATTAGCTCAGCCAGGCCCTGTGTTAGCTCAGCCATGCTCTGTGTTAGCTCAGCCAGGCTCTGTATTAGCTCAGCCAGGCCCTGTGTTAGCTCAGCCAGGCTCTGTATTAGCTCAGCCAGGCCCTGTGTTAGCTCAGCCATGCGCTATGTTAGCTCAGCCTGGCCCCAGCTCTGGCCTGCCGGCCCAAGGTACTCACACGGCACGGTGCGCAGGTACAGATTGTCCCGGATGATCTGCTGCAGCTCGTGGTCCACCGATCCCTTCTGGAATCGCAAGTTGAGGTAGTGCCGAAGGTCCTTATCAACAACACCGCCTGAGAGAGAGAAAACACACAGCGCCAATCAGCTACTGTTGGATACACGAGCTGGAAGCTTTACACTCCCACTGGAAGCTCTGCGCAGAATGTGGCTGGGATTGTCTAAGGTAACACACACAGGATTGCCAGTCTCAAGCTACATCCAGGCTCTTTGTCTCCAGGAGACAGAAAGATCCCCAATGTTTTTGTCCTTTCTGATAGACAGAGTGCTTGGGAGAGCTGGTTAAGGACTTGCCACTGATTCACTGTTATTCTCAGTGCACCTGGAAACTGTAAGCCTGCTATAACATTGAGCCCCTTGTAACAATATGCTCATAACACTGAGCCCACTGTAAGACATAGCCAATAACACTGAGAACGTTGCAACACTAAGCTTGTAACACTGAGCCTTCTGTAACTGTGAGCACACAGCAGAAACTGTGACATATGCTCACAACACATCTGTGCTTAACCAAACCTCATGAGCGCGAGCAGCCCCACCCCCTGAGCCCCTCCCCCTGCTCCTGCTCCCCCACTCAGAGTGAATGAGCTGGGGGAGGAGGGGGGTTTGCCTTTATCCTGCTACCTCAGCAAGAGGCAAGGGCAAACCCAGCGCACACATGCAGGCATGCACACACTCCTGCACACACACACACACACACACACACACACACACACACACACACACACACACACACACACACACACACACACACACACACACACACACACACACACACACACACGCACACACACACACACACACACGCACACACACACACACACACACACACACACACACACACACACACACACACACATGCACAGGCACACATACTCAGATCTGGACTGATCTGAAATCAGAGCACAGCCATCAATAAGGACACAAATGCACAGCCATTATGTTAAAGGAAACAGAGGCCGAGATTCTGTGAATGTTTTACTGATCAGCTGTGAGTCCCCATTAGATCCCCATTCAGCCCCCTCACATAAACACAGAGCAAATCCCATTCAGCATTCCCAAACACAGAGCAAATCCCATTCAGCATTCCCAAACACAGAGCAAATCCCATTCAGCATTCCCAAACACAGAGCAGATCCCATTCAGCATTCCCAAACACAGAACAGATCCCATTCAGCATTCCCAAACACAGAGCAAATCCCATTCAGCATTCCCAAACAAATCCCATTCAGCATTCCCAAACACAGAGCAGATCCCATTCAGCATTTCCAAACACAGAACAGATCCCATTCAGCATTCCCAAACACAGAGCAAATCCCATTCATCATTCCCAAACAAATCCCATTCAGCATTCCCAAACACAGAGCAGATCCCATTCAGCATTCCCAAACACAGAGCAGATCCCATTCAGCATTCCCAAACACAGAGCAGATCCCACTAAGCATTCCCAAAATACAGAACAGATCCCTGGAAATCAAAGGCAACAGTCTTACTTCAAAAGTCTGAATAATCAGGCCTGCAGATGATTCACCACGTAGCATACACACAAAAACATAAACACACACACAAACACAAATGCACATACACACAGGCACACACACATACACACACGCGCACACACACACACACACACACACACAGACACACAAAAATGCACACACACAGACACACTCAGGCACACACACCGACACGTTCAGTAAAAGGCAGTAAACTCGCCTCATGAGCAGCTCACCGCATGTTGCATTCATTTTCTGCCAGTAAAACTATAAATTCAAATCGTTCCGAGCAACAGAGCTGGCGCAGATTCGGCTTACGCTTGCTGCCTGTCCATTACGGCACAGCGCCGTCCTCCGTGTCCTCTGTATCCTCCAATTTACTGCCGATGGAGACAAGCTCCGTTCTGCTACTGATCTCCTCTGAACCGGAGAGGGACCGGGTAAGGGGGGAGGGGGAGGAGAGTGAGGAGGCGAGAGAGGATATTGAAGAGACCTCTCCCCTGATTGGTGGATGTGATGGAGTAGTCCTGCAGCTCCCCCTGTTGGTGAGATGCTATACTGCTCTGTTTGTGACACGTGCCTTTAGACACAGTGTTTGTACATGCATGATCTCTGTATGCTGATATCACCAGACATCCTTCACCTCACAGAGATGTCAGACATGTAAGATGAGCAGGTGACATGTCAGCTCTGTCAAAAGTCACCCTGCACCCCACAGGGAACTACATCCTCTACATCATCAGTGCTTGCCACGGCTCAGAGGTGTTTCATCACAAATTTACATCATCAGTGCTCGCCACGGCTCAGAGGCGTTTCATCACAAATTTACATCATCAGTGCTTGACACAGCTCAGAGACGTTTCATCACAAATTCACAAAACAAGCACACACATACACATACACACACACACACACATACACACATGCACACACATATACACACAAACACATGCACAAACTGACACATATACACACACACACACACATACACATACACATGCACATGCACAAACTGACACATATACACATACACACACACATACACACACACTGACACCTATACACATACACAAACTGACACATATACAC
The DNA here is from genome assembly GCA_019788955.1 of Albula glossodonta. NCBI lineage: Eukaryota > Metazoa > Chordata > Actinopteri > Albuliformes > Albulidae > Albula > Albula glossodonta. The sequence goes on along the minus strand of JAFBMS010001073.1, from coordinate 36,054 downwards.
ACACACATACACATACACAGACACAAACTGACACATATACACAGTCTCACATGCACACACACACACAATTTCTCTCGCTCTCTCACATGCACGCGTGCACACACACAAAGGCATACACACGCGCACACCCACATAAACACATATACATAAGAAAACACACAAACACGCACAGACACACACACACACACACTTGCCTCGGTGCTACCTGCCACACATGCTGAATCAGAGTTAGAACTCCAGGCAGGGGACGCTCATAGTTTCATGAATATATTCTGACTGAATTGATTACATTGTTTTCAACACTTTACCAATGTTACATTACACTGTTCTCTGGTAGCAGTTTCACATTACATTTTACTTTCTAGCCTGAATGACAACATTGCCACAAAGCCTGCCAAAGATAACGGCAGCAGATCCTATTGAGCTGAAGTACGATGACATATCCAATGTAGAAATAGATTTGAATGCTATGTTACAATATAGAACGCTGGACTACAAAATGATATGCTACAGCTGCTACAATATAGCATGCTACTGTACAGCATGCTGTGCTATAGTATGTTGCTGTACAGCATGCTACCATAAAGCATGCTGTGCTATAGTATTGCTTTCATACAGCATGCCATGCTAAAGCATGCTACCATACAGTATGCTGTGCTATAGCATGCTACTGTACAGCATGCTACGCTATAGTTTTGCTATCATACAGCATGCTGTGCTATAGCATGCTACTGTACAGCATGCTACGCTATAGTATTGCTATCATACAGCATGCTGTGCTATAGCATGCTACTGTATAGCATGTTATGTTCCAGCATGCTACAGTATATCACGCTACGCAACAGCATGCTACATTTGGCTGCAACACACCAAATTTATTACCCTCTGCAAGTGAAACTGTCAAATTAAACTTTCTATCTGGCAAACGACTGCATGAAGATGATCTGCCGAAAGCTGAAGTGAAATTGATCCATTTTCTAACTGCATGGAAGATGAGGGAGGAGGAAAAATCAATACTGGTCTTTTTAATTTGTGTTTCATTTATGAGCTGCATATAATAACAACAGACGTCTCAGGCCAGTGCTCAGGGTGATGATTTTAGGGATCCACGGCAGACCCTTCTCTAACTCCCACTGGGATTACAGCATTACCCTGCCCCCTTCTCTAACTCCCACTGGGATTACAGCATTACCCCGCCCCCTTCTCTAACTCCCACTGGGATTACAGCATTACCCCCCCCCTTCTCTAACTCCCACTGGGATTACAGCATTACCCCGCCCCCTTCTCTAACTCCCACTGGGATTACAGCATTACCCCGCCCCCTTCTCTAACTCCCACTGGGATTACAGCATTACCCTGCCCCCTTCTCTAACTCCCACTGGGATTACAGCATTACCCCGCCCCCTTCTCTAACTCCCACTGAGATTACAGCATTACCCCGCCCCCTTCTCTAACTCCCACTGGGATTACAGCATTACCCCGCCCCCTTCTCTAACTCCCACTGGGATTACAGCATTACCCCGCCCCCTTCTCTAACTCCCACTGGGATTACAGCATTACCGCGCCCCCTTCTCTAACTCCCACTGGGATTACAGCATTACCCCGCCCCCCTCTCTAACTCCCACTGGGATTACAGCATTACCCCCGCCCCCTTCTCTAACTCCCACTGGGATTACAGCATTACCCCCCCCCCCTTCTCTAACTCCCACTGAGATTACAGCATTACCCCGCCCCCTTCTCTAACTCCCACTGGGATTACAGCATTACCCCGCCCCCTTCTCTAACTCCCACTGAGATTACAGCATTACCCCGCCCCCTTCTCTAACTCCCACTGAGATTACAGCATTACATTACATTACATTACACTACATTACATTAAAGGCATTTGTTAGACGCTCTTATCCAGAGAGGTGCAGCCTGAATAGGTGAGTCTTCAGTCTGCGCTTGAAGGTGGCCAGTGTCTCTGCTGTTCTGACCTCCACGGGAAGGTCATTCCACCACTGAGCAGAGGGGTCCAGAGCAGAGGGGTCTGGCAGGGGTGTAGGGTCTGATCATCTTCTGGTGGTATGCTGGAGCTGTCCCTTTAACAGCCTGGTATGCTAGCACCAATGTTTTAAATGTGATGTCAGTGGAGGGCAGTGAGCAGGTCTAACTCTGTTTATTCCATTGCTTCATTATTTGAGGCATTGGTATTGTCACAATGAAGCATTAGAATTCCATTTAAGAGAGACTCACATTTCTCATTGCCCTCACTATTGAGTGAGTAGAGCCACAAAATTTGCTCTCACACAGACAGCCCAAACAATCCTCTGCCTTTAACATTTACAGACTCATACACAATCACACACTCTGATGCTTGAACCAGAGTACTCAGGGCAAAGTGTCAGACTGGATTCACACTCCCATCACAGAAGTTCGGCTTAGTGGCTCACACTACATGAAGGAAACTTGTTCGTTCTGGCTGCACTTATGCACTTTAAAATATCTCATTATTCATTTTTAAAGACATGTGGGCTGAAACTGTTGCATGTACAGGTTTGCAGCATGTGGTAATGTGCTAACTCTGTGCGAGTCTCTGCTAACTTGGCGTGAGTCTCTGCTAACTCTGTGCGAGTCTGTGCTAACTCTGTGCCAGTCTCTGCTAACTCTGTGCCAGTCTCTGCTAACTCTGTGTGAGTCTCTGCTAACTCTGTGCAAGTCTCTGCTAACTTGGTGTGAGTCCATGCTAACTCTGTGTGAGTCTGTGCTAAGCACAAACACAAGCTGAAGCTGAAGCTGGTCTACAATCAGAGTCAGACCAGTCTGCCGCATTCCACCCTCAGGTTCCACAACTTTCACAGGCAACAGCCACCCCTCACCTGAGTCACACAGCCTGGACACCCCTTACCTGAGTCACACAGCCAGGACACCCCTCACCTGAGTCACACAGCCTGGACACCCCTTACCTGAGTCACACAGCCAGGACACCCCTCACCTGAGTCACACAGCCAGGACACCCCTCACCTGAGTCACACAGCCAGGACACCCCTCACCTGAGTCACACAGCCAGGACACCCCTCACCTGAGTCACACAGCCAGGACACCCCCCTTGCACACTCCTTCACTGCTATCTGAGCAACTGACATTTATCCCAGAGCCAAGTGGTGTCTGATTATGGCATCACTTCTTGTCATCTCTTTCACAGGTCATTTCCTGTCTTCATCAGAGGCAGATTCTTCTTCTCGGGGCTACTTCAGAGAAGAAATAAGCAAAGTGTGCTTCCAAAGTGGAACAATGCTGCCCTCTATGGGAGGAAATAAAACACTGCCCTCACTTACAGATAACACCCTAAAACACTGCCTTCAGTCACAGATAACACCCTAAAACACTGCCCTCACTCACATATAACACCCTAAAACACTGCTCTCACTCACACATAACACCCTAAAACACTGCTCTCACTCACACATAACACCCTAAAACACTGCCTTCAGTCACAGATAACACCCTAAAACACTGCTCTCACTCACAGATAACACCCTAAAACACTGCCCTCACTCACACATAACACCCTAAAACACTGCCCTCACTTACAGATAACACCCTAAAACACTGCCTTCAGTCACAGATAACACCCTAAAACACTGCCTTCACTCACAGATAACACCCTAAAACACTGCCCTCACTCACACATAACACCCTAAAACACTGCTCTCACTCACACATAACACCCTAAAACACTGCCCTCACTTACAGATAACACCCTAAAACACTGCCCTCACTTACAGATAACACCCTAAAACACTGCCTTCAGTCACAGATAACACCCTAAAACCCTGCCCTCACTCACAGATAACACCCTAAAACACTGCTCTCACTCACAGATAACACCCTAAAACACTGCCCTCACTCACACATAACACCCTAAAACCCTGCCCTCACTCACAGATAACACCCTAAAACACTGCTCTCACTCACAGATAACACCCTAAAACACTGCCCTCACTCACACATAACACCCTAAAACCCTGCCCTCACTCACAGATAACACCCTAAAACACTGCCCTCACTCACAGAGACAGACTTACAACACATGCATTTTTCCCACAGCACTGAGGCAGCAGAAGCAGCTGTTTGCAAATGTAGCACCACACCCTGCTGTGTTTACATTGTTGGAATCAGGGTGTTCATATTTTTTTTTTTGGGGGGGGGGGCAGAGCTGAGCTGTGCTTGGAGCCTCTCGGGAGCAAGTAAAGCTGATCCTAACCAGCCTCCCAGGTTCTAATCCAGGTGCCCACACAGACTAATTCCATTTGGTTCAGCCCCAATTACAGGCTGATTAAACTAATACGCAATTCAAGGAACAGCCCCCAAACCAACTACTCTGCTGCCCTGGGAAATGTCACCATGGAAACGGTGGCAGGAGCAAGAGTCTGGGCTGCAGCCAGACATGCCACACACAGGTTGCACAGGTGTGACTCGAGCGCACACACACACACATGCACACACACATGCATGCACACACACACACAGATGTATGCGCACGCATGCACGCACACTCACACGCATGCATGCATGCACACACACAGACGCATGCGCATGCTTGCACACACACACACACACACTCGCGCACACACACATGTATGCGCACGCATGCACGTACACACACACGGATGCATACGCATGTGCACGCACACGCACGCATGCACACACACAGACGCATTCACATGCATGTACGCACACACACGCGCATGTGCATGCACACACACACATTCGCATGCAAACACACTTTTATATCCACAGTCTCATCTTAAGTACTGTACAGTTGGGTGTGAGTGATAGAGTAGCAGGGACCCTCCTGCTGTGATGAGATAATCTCTTAGTTATCAGGTAACACAACCTGCTAGTTCCTGTGGGTCACTGCTGTCAATCACCCTCATGATACCCTCCCCTTATGGCGCTAATGCCTGAGTACACCCCGAGAGTCCCCCCCATTTCTGCCCCCTCTCCCCATCACTCACACACTCTGGCTCTCACACTCTACACTCCTACATATGTTGATTGAGAGATGTGTTACTAAACCACTCTGTTCATTCACAAAATTCCAGGCTGTCACACTCCATGATGAAAACCATGTGTACCTCAAATACAATACCCCGAGCAGAGCATTTCAAAGGGGCTCATTTTATTAAGATGGTTAATGCTTGTCACTTTTTCCTCTCTGATCTGTCACCTATCTGATTGCTTTGTTTTTTTTTTTTGCTTTTGTTCTTTTGCGGAAGGAGACTGAAGTACTAAAATATAGCATAATGCACAGGAGTCACTTGATCCAGGTACACCTACATTGTTTCTCTGCTATTGAGCCTGGAGAAAGCAGTGCAGTGATAGTGCAGGTTTATACCTCTCTGCACTTTCAGGGTTGTGCAGTAAGAGAGGAGCTGTGTGTAAACACATCACTTGCCGTGCTGCCACTTCCCTGGCGGGTGAGCTCCTCTACAGACAGTGAGGCGAGAGCGTCTGGAAAATGTCCTATAACAGTGCCTCTTATTACTCTCACAGCAGCATGCAGACTGCTACTGTCTGCTTAGGAAACAGTCGGGTCTTACAAAATAATGCTCTCTCCTGCTGTGGAACTCTCAGAATTCTACCACTTCTTTAGGATGAAGGACCATTAGCATCAGAAATACACACTACATGGAGCTAGAGCATTACAAACACGCACAGCAGATTTAGCCATGGAGCTAAAGCATTAGAAACACACTGCAGATTTAGCCATAGAGCTGAAGCATTAGAAACACACTGCAGATTTAGCCATAGAGCTGAAGCATTAGATGCACACTGCAGATTTAGCCATGGAGCTGAAGCATGAGAAACAGACTGCAGATTTAGCCATGGAGCTGAAGCATTAGAAACAGACTGCAGATTTAGCCATGGAGCTGAGGCATGAGAAACACACTGCAGATTTAGCCATCGAGCTGAAGCATTAGAAACACACTGCAGATTTAGCCATGGAGCTGAAGCATGAGAAACACTCTGCAGATTTGGAAATGGAGCTGAAGCATTAGAAACAGACTGCAGATTTAGCCATGGAGCTGAAGCATTAGAAACAGACTGCAGATTTAGCCATGGAGTTGAAGCATTAGAAACACACTGCAGATTTAGCCATGGAGCTGAAGCATTAGAAACACACTGCAGATTTAGCCATGGAGCTGAAGCATTAGAAACACACTGCAGATTTGACCATAGAGCTGAAGCATTAGAAACACACTGCAGATTTAGCCATGGAGCTGAAGCATTAGAAACACACTGCAGATTTAGCCATGGAGCTGAAGCATTAGAAACAGACTGCAGATTTAGCCATGGAGCTGAAGCATTAGAAACAGACTGCAGATTTAGCCATGGAGTTGAAGCATTAGAAACACACTGCAGATTTAGCCATGGAGCTGAAGCATTAGAAACACACTGCAGATTTAGCCATGGAGCTGAAGCATTAGAAACACACTGCAGATTTGACCATAGAGCTGAAGCATTAGAAACACACTGCAGATTTAGCCATGGAGCTGAAGCATTAGAAACACACTGCAGATTTGGCCATGGAGCTGAAGCATGAGAAACACACTACAGATTTGGCCATAGAGCTGAAGCATTAGAAACACACTGCAGATTTGGCCATGGAGCTGAAGCATGAGAAACACACTGCAGATTTAGCCATCGAGCTGAAGCATTAGAAACACACTGCAGATTTAGCCATGGAGCTGAAGCATTAGAAACACACTGCAGATTTAGCCATGGAGCTGAAGCATGAGAAACACACTGCAGATTTAGCCATGGAGCTGAAGCATTAGATACACACTGCAGATTTAGCCATGGAGCTGAAGCATTAGAAACACACTGCAGATTTGGCCATAGAGCTGAAGAATTAGAAACACACTGCAGATTTGGCCATGGAGCTGAAGCATGAGAAACACACTGCAGATTTAGCCATGGAGCTGAAGCATTAGAAACACACTGCAGATTTAGCCATGGAGCTGAAGCATTAGAAACACACTGCAGATTTAGCCATGGAGCTGAAGCATGAGAAACACACTGCAGATTTGGCCATGGAGCTGAAGCATGAGAAACAGACTGCAGATTTAGCCATGGAGCTGAAGCATTAGAAACAGACTGCAGATTTAGCCATGGAGCTGAAGCATTAGAAACACACTGCAGATTTGGCCATGGAGCTGAAGCATTAGAAACACACTGCAGATTTGGCCATGGAGCTGAAGCATTAGAAACACACTGCAGATTTAGCCATGGAGCTGAAGCATTAGAAACACTCTGCAGATTTGGCCATGGAGCTGAAGCATTAGAAACACACTGCAGATTTAGCCATGGAGCTGAAGCATTAGAAACACTCTGCAGATTTGGCCATGGAGCTGAAGCATGAGAAACACACTGCAGATTTAGCCATGGAGCTGAAGCATTAGAAACACACTGCAGATTTGGCCATGGAGCTGAAGCATGAGAAACACTCTGCAGATTTAGCCATCGAGCAGAAGCATTAGAAACACACTGCAGATTTAGCCATGGAGCTGAAGCATTAGAAACACACTGCAGATTTAGCCATGGAGCTGAAGCATGAGAAACACACTGCAGATTTGGCCATGGAGCTGAAGCATGAGAAACACACTGCAGATTTAGCCATGGAACTGAAGCATGAGAAACACACTGCAGATTTAGCCATGGAGCTGAAGCATTAGAAACACACTGCAGATTTGGCCATGGAGCTGAAGCATGAGAAACACACTGCAGATTTGGCCATGGAGCTGAAGCATGAGAAACAGACTGCAGATTTAGCCATGGAGCTGAAGCATTAGAAACACACTACAGATTTGGCCATGGAGCTGAAGCATTAGATACACACTGCAGATTTAGCCATGGAGCTGAAGCATGAGAAACACACTGCAGATTTAGCCATGGAGCTGAACCCTTTGTTCACAGGAGAAGCTGACAGTCTTTAGCAAAGGCTTCACATTTTTGGGCTTATCGATTAAGGTGTTTAAATCTGCGAGGACCTTCTTTCCTCCATCAGTGCTTTCATATCTACATCACTTAAAACAGCCTGCAGAGAAACAGCCTGCTTTTTAAATACAATCTTCTGTGTGCAATATTTCAAAATTATCTGAGGTCAAACTCTGGCTTCTGAACCACAGACTGAAAAAAATCAGAGTGTGCACATTGACACACTCACTCCCTCAAACAGACAGACAGATGCTTAAAGTCACTCACAACCTCTTGAACACACACATACAAATGAACTTGAAAACACACACACACACACACACACACACACACACACACAAACTCACAAAAACATACAAGCACAGTCCCACTCAAACATAAACACACCCTCACATACATGTGTCTCCACATGTAGAGACTCACTCTGGAGCTGCTTGGTGACTGAGACAGCAGGACTCAGTGAAACACACTTATACTCTAATCTCATGTTCTCCATCTACAAATGAAAATCATCTCTGATATTGGGTATACCTGACATTTGGATAATGATACTTTGGCAAAAAATGGGTAAAAACTGACCGAATTTACAGCTAATACTGACTGCTGAATAAATACTCAGTTTCAGTCCTGCAGTACCACTAGATACCATCCAGGACTTCCAAACTGCCTTCACTTGGAAAAAAAGTTTAAAGTGCATTAACTGGAAAACCTTTCTCTGAATCTTTGGCCACTTTCCTTCATTAAACTTCAAGGGAAATTAATCCCTGTGCATAAAACAGGCAGGAAGTCGCCTGTGTTCTTCTTGGCATAATCTTGACGGCTCACAGAAATGAGCTTAGAACCCAAGATTTAATTGCTTTAAGCCAATGAAAAAATACTGAACGGGAAGAGTGAGGTTTACAAGCTTAGCCTTCTAATAACATGTAAACACAAACACTACATTTTGCAGTACCCATCTGCATTAGAAAATCAGAAACCCATCTGAACTTCTCTCCCTTCAGACAACCACGGTTGAAACTCCACCAATGACAGTTTGTTAAAAAGCTGCCCCTAACCCTAATCCTGCTGAGAAGGCAGTGAGCAGGCCTTGCCTGGAAAGAGGGCCCTGCTGAGGAGGCAGTGAGCAGGCCTGGCCAGGGAAGAGGGCCCTGCTGAGGAGGCAGTGAGCAGGTCTGGCCAGGGAAGAGGGCCCTGCTGAGAAGGCAGTGAGCAGGCCTGGCCAGGGAGGAGGGCCCTGCTGTGGAAGCAGTGAGCAGGCCTGGCCTGGAAAGAGGGCCCTGCTGAGGAGGCAGTGAGCAGGCCTGGCCAGGGAAGAGGGCCCTGCTGAGGAGGCAGTGAGCAGGCCTGGCCTGGAAACAAGGCCCTGCTGAGGAGGCAGTGAGCAGGCCTGGCCTGGAAAGAGGTCCCTGCTGAGGAGGCAGTGAGCAGGCCTGGCCAGGGAAGAGGGCCCTACTGAGGAGGCAGTGAGCAGGCCTGGCCAGGGAAGAGGACCCTGCTGAGGAGGCAGTGAGCAGGCCTGGCCAGGGAAGAGGGCCCTACTGAGGAGGCAGTGAGCAGGCCTGGCCTGGGAAGAGGGCCCTGCTGAGGAGCTGGCCCCACCCCTCTCTGCCAGGCCATGAGCTTTCCTCTGCACACTGTATGGAGCTGTACGGAGGTGAAGGCTGTCTCAGCACAGGCTGTATTAAAGAGGGAAAGATTGCGGAGGCAAACGAGTGTGCAATAAATAAAGCAGCCCTCCCCTGTCATTCCCAGCCAGGGGCTTAATGAGTTTATGGCACATAACTCCCTGCAGTGCAGAAAGCAATAAATCACACCCATCACAGGAAAGGAGGGCTAATGCATTATCAGATGTGCTCTGATCCGGTTCCCTGCTGTTCTCTGCTGGAGCGCCACCCCCTGCTATTAGCCAGCAAGTGCTGTGCTTCATGTTGTTAGCCTGTTAGTGCGGCACCCCCTGCTATTAGCCAGCAAGTGCTGTGCTTCATGTTGTTAGCCTGTTAGTGCGGCACCCCCTGCTATTAGCCAGCAAGTGCTGTGCTTCATGTTGTTAGCCTGTTAGTGCGGCACCCCCTGCTATTAGCCAGCAAGTGCTGTGCTTCATGTTGTTAGCCTGTTAGTGCGGCACCCCCCTGCTCTTAGCCAGCAAGTGCTGTGCTTCATGTTGTTAGCCTGCTAGCGCAGCACCCCCTGCTATTAGCCTGCAAGTGCTGCGCTTCATGTTGTTAGCCTGCTAGCGTGGCATCCCCCTGCTATTAGAATGCAAGTGCTGGGCTTCATGTTGTTAGCCTGCTAGCACTACAGGTATAATCTGAGAGCAGTAAATTTAGTACTTACGGGGTGCTGATCCTCACAGGTAGACAGCACAGTGCCACAGCTGGTTTTATTTTAGCATTAAGTAACTGACTGGGGAATCTTGAAATCCAAATTAAAGAAGTGAAATTGATGTATAATGCAGTGCCTGAGGGTCGGTTTTTGCATGGTTTTTAAAACGGCTGTTAACAGTCTTTCCTCCAAGCAATTTTCAACCAAGCAGAAATGAAACAGGTTTTAAACAACAACAGCACCCAGCCTCCCTGTGGCACCCTGACCCAGGGGCCTTGCCCTTGTCATATAAAACAGCTTCCCTGCACAGGATCTAACATTTGCCATAGAAATTCTGAAGCAATATGAAATCATACAGCTGTAAAAACATGGCCCTCCTTTCTCTCCGACATTAAAGCACATGCACACGCACACGCACACGCACACGCACACATGCACACACATGCATGTGCGCACACACACACACACACACACGCACACACATACATACACATACGCAGGGACACACATGCATGCACACAGGCACGCATGCATGCACACACACACACACACACACACACACACACACACACGTGTGTGTGCAAGCATGCACGTGCGAGCGCAGAGGAGTCTGGCTGGTAAGATGCTACCATAATGTAATAAGCACAATATACAGTATATCTGCAAACCACGGGGAAAATACCAGATCAGCTGATATGAAGTACAGCTAAGGACAGATACACACTCAAGCCTTCTGACTCAATCAGTGTGAATGGCTGACTGGCTGACCAGCTGACCGGCTGACCAGCTGACCGGCTGACTGGCCTGTCCACCCTCCCAGACCAAAATCCATGAGCAGAATCCTAAAACGCCACCATCACTCTTAGTCATGCCTACATCCTCAACCATCTCCTATGCACATCTATGTGCAGCCTGCGTGTGCACGATGAATCTATGCACAGCCTGCGTGTGCACGATGAATCTATGCCAGGGGTGTCAAACTGCAGTCCTGGAGGGCCGCAGTGGTAGCTGGTTTTTGGTGTGTTTTAGCACTTAATTGATTAATTAAAATGACTGGTTGGCTAAAGAGTCCACACACCTGGTTTCCAAGGCCTAAAATGGCTGCCAATCGAAAGGAAAGAACAAAAACCCGCAGACACTGCGGCCCTCCAGGACTGGAGTTTGACACCCCTGATCTATGCGCAGCCTCCGTGTGCACAATGAATCTATGTGCAGCCTGCGTGTGCACGATGAATCTATGCGCAGCCTGCGTGTGCACGATGAATCTATGCGCAGCCTCCGTGTGCACAATGAATCTATGCGCAGCCTGCGTGTGCACGATGAATCTATGCGCAGCCTCCGTGTGCACAATGAATCTATGCGCAGCCTGCATGTGCACGATGAATTGCAAGAGAAATACAGTCTAACAGAGGAAATAAAAGAGTGCCTTAAGGACTTTCTGTTTAAATAAATCAAAATCAGTGAAATCCAGCTGTAATCAGAGGGTGCTTCAACATTTCCCTTCTACTTTATTCCCCCCAATACTGGGGAAGTAGTGGATGGACTCAGCGCAGAGGCTGTGTCTCCAGCAGAGCTGTAGTTAAAGCACTTTCACACTCACACTATCAGGAGCTTATTCTGAGCCTTCACTGACTGATGACAGCTTTTTCTGGAAGGCTTTCATGATGCTTGGTCACTTCTCTTTCTCCTATACACACTCTTATACATGCGCACACTGCTTACACACACACACTTGGCACACACGCACGCACAAACACACGCATACACACTCACACGGTTTATTTGGGCCCTGTGTTCTCAGTCTCATTATAATCCCCATGTTTTCTCCAGAGTAGTGGAGTCCTATCATCCACAGTACCTTATGCAAAATGATCCCTGCAGCCCCAGATCACTCTGCAGCCCTGGGTCACTCTGGGTCACTCTGCAGTCCCAGGTCACTCTGGGTCACTCTGCAGCCCCAGGTCACTCTGCAGCCCTGGGTCACTCTGGGTCACTCTGCAGCCCCAGGTCACTTGGCAGCCCTGGGTCACTCTGGGTCACTCTGCAGCCCCAGGTCACTCTGGGTCACTCTGCAGCCCCAGGTCACTCTGGGTCACTCTGCAGACCTGGGTCGCCCTGGGTCACTCTGGGTCACTCTGCAACCCCAGGTCACTCTGAAGCCCTGGGTCGCCCTGGGTCACTCTGGGTCACTCTGGGTCACTCTGGGTCACTCTGCAGCCCAGGGTCATTCTGGGTCACTCTGACAGACAGCAGAGCGGAGGCAGTGGCCATCTTGGTACTTCAGTGCAGCCACAGAGCAGCTCACAGCAGCCAGTCACGACTGCTAATTCCGATAAAAATCCATTACAGTCAACACAATGACCGGCAGCGAGGGCTGACAAACGCAGCCGCTTGTGTGTGAGTGTGTGCGTGCTCCGCAGAGAGGTATGGCAACCAGAGAGAGACGGTCTGCCCCATGTGTCTATAATAACAGCGGACAAGACAGTGGAGCCCAAACAAAAGAACACTAAAACAAACACACAAAAGCACAAACACACAAACACACAAACATGCAAAAGCACAAACACACAAACACACAAAAGCACAGACACACAAAAGCACAAACACACAAAGACACAAAAGCACAAACACACAAAAGCACAAACACACAAAAGCACTCACTCACTGAAGGAACCTTCAGCTGAGCAGGAGCCACAGTCAACCTTAAAACTCCAACACAAAAAATATCTGACCTGAGTTAAAAGATAATTTTAACAATTAATGCTGCAGAATGCAGCTGATTCTTTCAAATTTGTTGAAAAGCAACCATAAGGCTATGTATTCCTCAGCTATGAGGACACAGAAGGCTTGCCTTGAGAGAAACAGGGAGAGAGGGAGGATGAAAGGAGAAAGGAGAGGGAGGGAGGCAGAGACAGCAGCAGAAAGGAGGGAGAGAAAAAGGGGTCAACTGAGGGGAAGTCACTTAAAGGAACCACTGAATAAGAGAGTCAGTAAGGGAGTCATTGAGTGAGTGCATTAGTCAGGGAATAAGAGAGTGAATCAGTAAGATAATCAGAAAGCCTGTGATTGAGAAAGTCAGTGAGTAATGAGTCATTGAGTCACTGAGTTAGTGACACAGTCAGCAAAGGAATCACTGAGTGAATCAGGGAGTGAGAAGAGAGTCAAAGGGAACTCTTGCTGTTTCTGGTTCTACTTCTTTTTAGTAGGAGCTTCAAAACGTTTCTAGAGCCCCTTTCACACATCCACTGCAAACCTGAACTTTTCTGGACATTACCCAGGGGAGCTGTATGTGTGAATGCAAATGTCCGAATCAGTCGCACGTTATACAGACTTCATTCTGCTCGCTCCGTAGTACAAAGTCCGGATAATGTCCGGTTGAGTCCATGTGCGAATAGAGCAGGTAATTTTCCAGAGAATTCACAGCAAGTGAGTGGGTGTGTTGATGACGTTTCTATCATGAGACTGGCGCAAAACCGGAAGAATACAAGCATCCAAGGTTAGCTGCTTCATACTCTTTTGTTTGCCTGTATATTGCTTTCCACTCTTTCGTTGATATTGCGGATATGTCTAAATACATGTAGTACTGATATCAACGCAAAAACAATCATCATTATGGATGAGTCAGTACCCTCGCTTCGATGTGCTTTAAAGAAAACACTGCAATATTCACAGCGTACTTTCTGCGTCATGTCTTGCCTCCTGCATTCTCTATCCAGGCACCACCCTTTGCCTAAACCAAACAGATTATTTCCAGTAAGTGAGAACATGTCTGACACAGAAAATCACCAGCTCTGTACTACATGTGTGAAAGGGCAACGCTGCAAAATGACCGGACCAGATTTTCCGGACTTTTCCGGAGTTCATGTGTGAAAATGGCTTATAAGAGTTAAATGCCAATGAGGGATAACAAGGGATATAACCTCACCCACACACACACGCACGCACACACACACACACACAAGGGATATAACCTCACCCACACACACACACACACGCACGCACGCACGCACACGCACATATACACGCACATGCACGAGGGATATAACGTCACACACACACACATGCGCAAACACGCACACACATATACGCACATGCACACACACACACACACACACAGTGCACAGTGGAGTACACCCATCTGTTTCCTGTTTAGAAGTGAACAGGGGACAGATGACCCACTGACCCACCATTTGTGGGTGCAGGTTGTGTTTGTGTTGTATGCGTGGGCAGAACACACAGGTGCGCACGCGTATGAGGTACCAGTGTGGGGAATGCATGTGTGGCCTTTGGCTAGGCAAAAGAGGAAAAGTGTAAGCCACTTGCTCTGTCGTTAGCTTTAGCCTGGGCTTGAGAGAAGACTGTGTAAGCCATTTGCTCTGTTGTTAGCTTTAGCCTGGGCTTGAGAGAAGACTGTGTAAGCCGTCCGCTCTGTTGTTAGCTTTAGCCTGGGCTTGAGAGAAGACTTTGTAAGCCATTTGCTCTGTTGTTAGCTTTAGCCTGGGCTTGAGAGAAGACTGTGTAAGCCGCTTGCTCTGTTGTTAGCTTTAGCCTGGGCTTGAGAGAAGACTGTGTAAGCCATTTGCTCTGTTGTTAGCTTTAGCCTGGGCTTGAGAGAAGACTGTGTAAGCCGTCTGCTCTGTCATTGGCATTAGCCTGGGCTTGACAGAAGACTGTGTAAGCCGTCCGCTCTGTTGTTAGCTTTAGCCTGGGCTTGAGAGAAGACTTTGTAAGCCATTTGCTCTGTTGTTAGCTTTAGCCTGGGCTTGAGAGAAGACTGTGTAAGCCGTCTGCTCTGTCATAAGTATTAGCCTGGGCTTGAGAGAAGACTGTGTAAGCCGTCTGCTCTGTTGTTAGCTTTAGCCTGGGCTTGAGAGAAGACTGTGTAAGCCACTTGCTCTGTTGTTAGCTTTAGCCTGGGCTTGAGAGAAGACTGTGTAAGCCGTCTGCTCTGTCATTGGCATTAGCCTGGGCTTGACAGAAGACTGTGTAAGCCATTTGCTCTGTTGTTAGCTTTAGCCTGGGCTTGAGAGAAGACTGTGTAAGCCGTCTGCTCTGTTGTTAGCTTTAGCCTGGGCTTGAGAGAAGACTGTGTAAGCCGTCTGCTCTGTCATAAGTATTAGCCTGGGCTTGAGAGAAGACTTTGTAAGCCATTTGCTCTGTTGTTAGCTTTAGCCTGGGCTTGAGAGAAGACTGTGTAAGCCATTTGCTCTGTCATTGGCATTAGCCTGGGCTTGACAGAAGACTGTGTAAGCCGTCTGCTCTGTTGTTAGCTTTAGCCTGGGCTTGAGAGAAGACTGTGTAAGCCGTCTGCTCTGTTGTTAGCTTTAGCCTGGGCTTGAGAGAAGACTGTGTAAGCCGTCTGCTCTGTTGTTAGCTTTAGCCTGGGCTTGAGAGAAGACTGTGTAAGCCCTCTGCTCTGTCATAAGCATTAGCCTGGGCTTGAGAGAAGACTGTGTAAGCCGCTTGCTCTGTTGTTAGCTTTAGCCTGGGCTTGAGAGAAGACTGTGTAAGCCGTCTGCTCTGTCATAAGCATTAGCCTGGGCTTGAGAGAAGACTGTGTAAGTCGCTTGCTCTGTTGTTAGCTTTAGCCTGGGCTTGAGAGAAGACTGTGTAAGCCGTTTGTTCTGTTGTTAGCTTTAGCCTGGGCTTGAGAGAAGACTGTGTAAGCCGTCTGCTCTGTCATAAGCATTAGCCTGGGCTTGAGAGAAGACTGTGTAAGCCGCTTGCTCTGTTGTTAGCTTTAGCCTGGGCTTGAGAGAAGACTTTGTAAGCCATTTGCTCTGTCATTAGCTTTAGCCTGGGCTTGAGAGAAAACTGTGTAAGCCGTTTGTTCTGTCTTTAGCATTAGCATTGGCTGGAGCGGAGACTGCAAGGGTGAATGAAGTGTGCAGCCTTCCCGCACCACACTGCTGATCACTGCAGAACAACTCAGCAGTGAAATACAACTGTGTGTGTGCAGTGTGTGTCTGCTTGTGCTGAGTGTTTTTTTGCGTGTGTGTGTGTGTGTGAGTGTTTGAGAGTGTGTGGGAGTGTATGTGTGAGTGTGTGTGTGAGTGAGTGTGTGTGTTCTGCTGTTCCGTTGTGTCAGTGTGTCTCTTCCTCAGGGATGGACAGATGGACGCTCTGCAGGCCACTCACCTGAGAGAAGCACTTGACTGGCTGATGCAGAGAAAGGAACAGACTCTCACACACACTCGCTCACACTTGCTCACACACACGCATGCTCATGTGCACACGCGCGCACACACATGCATGCACACACATACATACATACATACATACATACATACGCGCATGCACGCACTCATACACGCTAACATGTCCCAAGCGGTAGGGCTTCAGTGTGTTCCTGCCATTGGAGTGGTGGTCTGGAATAAAAGGGGGCGTCAAAACCCTGGGCAGGGAGGCCGTGGTGTGAGGGACCTGATTCTGCCCCACATTGAGGCCCCTTCTACCCCACACCACCATCCCTTGTGCCATAATGCCATCAGCATTCCCCAGCATGCTCTAGCTGTGACCTTTAACCTCCCTGTTTCCCATCAGGCACAGTGTCCCCCCCAGCAGTGTGAGCCTGGGTTCATTATCTGTGGCGCATGCACGATGGCCCAGCATCTGCATCGCAGACTGTGATCACCCTGAGCAACACACCTGCCAGCCCACCACACCTGCCCGACTCACTCCATCTGTTTGTCAGTGCACACCTTCTGCTGCTGTCCCCAGATCACCCACTGCTCTGCTCCACCCTCTCACTCTGCCCTGCTCCACCCTCTCACACTGCTCCACCATCTCACTCTGCTCTGCTCCACCCTCTCACACTGCTCTACCATCTCACTCTGCTCTGCTCCACCCTCTCACTCTGCCCTGCCCAACCCTCTCACTCTGCTCCACCCTCTCACTCTGCCCTGCTCCACCCTCTCACACTGCTCTACCATCTCACTCTGCTCTGCTCCATCCTCTCACTCTGCCCTGCTCCACCCTCTCACTCTGCCCTGCTCCACTCTCTCACACTGCTCTGCTCCACTCTCTCACTCTGCTCCACCCTCTCACTCTGCTCCACCCTCTCACTCTGTCCTGCTCCACCCTCTCACTCTGCCCTGCTCCACTCTCTCACTCTGCCCTGCTCCACCCTTTCACCCTGCTCTGCTCCACTCTCTCACTCTGCCCTGCTCCACCCTCTCACTCTGCCCTGCTCCACCTTCTCACTCTGCCCTGCTCCGCTCTCTCACTCTGCCCTGCTCCGCTCTCTCACTCTGCCCTGCTCCACCCTCTCACTCTGCCCTGCTCCACCCTCTCACTCTGCCCTGCTCCACCCTCTCACTCTGTTCTGCTCCACTCTCTCACTCTGCCCTGCCCCACCCTCTCACTCTGCTCCACCCTCTCATTCTGCTCTGCTCCACCCTCTCACTCTGCTCCACTCTCTCACTCTGCTCTGCTCCACTCTCTCACTCTGCCCTGCTCCACCCTCTCACTCTGCCCTGCTCCACTCTCTCACTCTGCCCTGCTCCACTCTCTCACTCTGCTCTGCTCCACCCTCTCACACTGCCCTGCTCCACCCTCTCACTCTGCCCTGCCCCACCCTCTCACTCTGCCCTGCTCCACCCTCTCACTCTGCCCTTTACTCCAGAATATCCTTCCCCGTGCTTCGCTGTTCCAGAATGAATAAAGTCATGATACCGGCTGCAGAACTTCCAATTAAAGAGGGACAAAAATACTTCAGGTGTGGAGTAGCAGAGTCAGGCAATGGCGTCGGTGCAGAACTGAGTCTGTTTATTCATGCAGTGAATCATGTGGCCCTCAGACACCATCTGCATAATGAAGAGCACATTTATACCAGCAATTTTACAGCTCACCTCAACCGACTTTTCACTCTTACACCAAAATACCAGCAATATCACGTTTACTAGCCTGTCACTCTTGCCCAAAAACCAGACTCAAGAGGCCCAGGCTTGTGCTGGGTACTTCCTATTGGCTGTTCCACAAAGGAGTGCAGTACCTATTGGGTGTTTCCAAGGGGCTGTTCACTGCCTACTGGCTGTTTCCCAGGGATTGTTCTTTAAGCAAAATTCAGGGCTAAAAGCACAGGCACTGGGGCAGCAAAGTGAAAAACCGGAGAGGAAACAAACCCCACACTGTCACAGGGATGCTCTGTGCATACCTGTGTCCTCAGGTAAGACCTTGTGTGCAAACCCCTGCAAGGTCAGCCTGACTGCAGGTGAGGCCAACATGGATTACGGCGCAGGTGTGTTTCAGCCCCTTTTACCCATCACCCTACTGCATTGCTGCAATGGATTATGGGTAAGTGTGTCCTCCGGTGGCTTCCCTTACACATGGAGACGTACCTGAACTTAATTATTCTTAAACGCAGTCTAATTCACTGCCATGGAGAAATATCCCTTTCTGTTTTTTTCTCTCTCAATGGAGAGAACAATTTGCCCGTGGCTTTGCAAGTGAAGAGCATTTATTCAGAGAATTTTAATTAAACCATTTGAGTAGCAGCAAAACAGAAGCTACCACAGTCCCTGCACTGATAACAGAGCAGACAGTGCTTAAAGAAACACACAAGGCCTTAGAAAAATCAACATTCAAATAAAAGCCAGAGAGACTGAGAGTTTAACACAGTGAATTACCCAAATGGAGAGGTTTACCTGTTTTTACTATGGTAAATACCTAGAGGAATATGACACAGTGCTCCATCTGAGAACGATATAAGGCTTATTTTCACTGAGAGACAGAGAGAGATAGCAATACATATCTTTCCCTCACACAGACAACAGCGATCTCCTATTGTAACGTGTGAAGAGTGAAGCTTTAAGATACATTATTTAAAAGATGTCACAGTATGCTACACTCAAATCCCCCCTTAGTTGCTGTAAATAAAGTACGTTGAGTAAGGGCATCTGAGCTGAGGCGCTGTGGAGTCTGAGAGAATTGTACATCTGGGAGAATTTGTTTCCCTTCTAAATATATGAATTATCAATTGAATGAAAATGTCAATAAATTACTAGTTGTTCCACTGTGCTCAAAATGGGCCCAGTCATACAGTCCCAGTCTTCATTAAATAGTCATTTCATACAACATTTACAAATACATATTTATGTTAGTTTTAGCAACATAATTTTGCCATGTTTCCATACTTCATACATATCAACATATACTACCCTATCAGAGCTCAGACAATGGCTTTAGTCTGTCCAATGTCAATCCTGACATGGGCAGGAGATGGATCCTAACCAATTAGAGCTCAGATATGGGAGGCAATGATGTCCAGTCAAAGGTCAGAGGTAAGACATGCGCAGCAGATGTACAGTATGCTGCTTTACTATGGGAGAGTGAGAGTGACATCACCATGTGGCCTCATTCAGGGAACTGGGTGTCTGTGGTGACGATGACCCACTTCCTCTTCCTGTCCCTTTCTATCCCACAGGGCGCGTTCCAATACTCAAAAAATATATCCTCCTCTCCACCCTAACTCCAACGTCCCAGTATTGGAGAGAGGGAGGAGACGGTGTGGTGGAGGAGGACAGGAGGATTCGTTTAGCGAGTATTGGAGCGCACCCTCCGTACCTCCTGCCACTCAGCACTGCTTATCTACCTGCACAGATGAATAGTTAAAGGTGACCAGCTTGTTTCTTCTGGAGTCTGGCCTTTAAAAGAGGTGATTTTGTGCATGTGCACCACTTACAGCCTCACGCTTCACCCAAACCGCGCCCCAATAATGCGCTGTAATGAGTGACAGGAGTGGGATGAGATGAAGACCCCACTCCCTCCACACCATGCTGCCATAGCAACATAGGCCAGACACCCAAGCAATACACCTAAACTCACATACGCCACAACACACACCTTCAAACATACACACGTGCAAATCATGCATGCCTAAACACACACATTCTTAAGCATACACAGGCAAACACACAAACATACACAGATCCACACAGACATGCACTAAAGCACAGAAACAGGGTGACTTGTGCACACCCATTACCTAAGAATGGTGCTGTACGCTACTCTGCTAATGTGCAGGAACTGAAATTATTATTAGCCAACACCCAGCTACAGGCACATTTTCCATTTGGTTGAATAATAATTACTGGAAATTGACGTGAATACACTGCATTCATTCACAGTCATTTCTGGTTGACCCTGGCGATGGATGTCAATAAGATATGGGCCTGACATTTTTAGTGTCTTAAACTGTAGAAATCACTGAACATGTTACTTTCACAGGAATTAAGACATGCTCTTATCAGGAGTGACTTACACAACTTTTTTTTATGATTATCATTTTCTCTGTGTTTATACAGCTGGGTCTTTACTGCAACAATTCAGGTTAATTAAGTCTCTCAAAGAAACAAAGGCACTGTATCACCTGGAAAACTTTTGACTCCAAAAACATTTATCTGCCACCAAAATAAGCAGCACATGACCAGTAATGATGGATACATAATTATGTCACCACAACCTTCAAGTGCCCTATTTTGCATTCTTATTCCTCAGAATGATTTTATTTTTGAACACATTCTCCAGCAAAGGGCATAAAGCTGGCGATTTCCAGCTGATGGAAGAGGGAGGAACTGGCCTCTCTGGGGGGTTCCCATTTCAGACACAACTAAGCAAGGGAGTGCTGCAAATCTCAATTTCTACAGCTTTAGCCGACAATTATTATTGCATCCATTAAGTTGTGTGTATGCATTAATATGTAACATTTACATTTTAAGACTGCTAAGCAAACTACAAAAAAAAAAAAAAAAAAAAAACATTTTACTAATAATAGTTGTCTATCAGAGCGATGTGTCAGGTGTTAGTTTTCACCCGGTATACTTTCCATTCAGCAACACAGTTCCTGGTTTTAGCTGTTAAACATGGCCTGTCTTTTTAGGCCTGTCTTTGACAACCACATAACTCAGCGACGCTACAGTAATTTGTGAGGTATCAAATGCCCATAAAACTTGCCAAGAATAAACATAACACAATGCCACACCTACAAGTACGAGCGTCTAGTAACCACTAACTCGCTAGCTAGCCAGATACTTTTTCATTTCATGACAGCACCATAAATTACACATCACACCCAAGGAAACTGGCAGCTAAAATATCAGAGACAAAACGATTTACAATAACGGTAAAATAACCCGCCGCAAACTAGGAATTCCTTGGAGATATCAAGTCGGCATCCGATTACATCCGCACAAACTGTACACACCCCCTTTCACTCAGGATACAAATTCCGCCAATTGGCAACAATTAACAACTTTAAAATCGAGTTAAATGCCGAGTGGTGAAGCGCTGACCTGATGCAAACAAACGTCAATTTGTAGTACCTACGCCCCTACAAAATAACAATGAAAGACAGACAAAAGGCAAAGTTTCAGATGTCCATAATGTTATTGGCGTTTTCGCATTCTTAACTTGGGCGAGTTTTCAAGGCGGAAAAAAAGCAAAACAATGCAAGTACGTGTCATGAATGACACACCGCAGCGGAGTGCACAGTGGGGTCGTGCGCGCAGCGGACCCGCTGTTGCAGCGCGGCGTGGGGCTGTGTTTACGCTCCCTCGCTACCTCACCTTGTTTGACACACTTGAGGCGGACGGGGTCCTTGCTGTGCTTAATGACGGCGAGCACATCCCGAATGGTGAGTCCGGCCACCGGTGTGTCATTGACCTCCAGAAGCAGCTCGTCCTGGGACAGCTTACCGCTCTGGCAGGCCACCTTGCCTTGCTTCACCTCCCCGAGATAAGGAAACTGTCCGTTCTCGGCGCCTCCCTTCAGCTCGAACCCGAGCTCACCGTCTTTATTCCTGCTGAAGACGGTCTCGTGGACTTTGTTGGTCCAGTGATTTTTCTTTTTCAGGGTTTTGGACATTTCTGGAAATAATTAATATTACATGAGGGCGCCCATGCAATAACTTCACAGTCCTCCCCGGCGCTCTGGGTTTCGCTTCCCCCCCGAAGAGATGCGTGATGGTTTTAAAAAGGCTGGATGCCAGTGGTAATATCCATGCCAGCTATCGCACGGGCAGCTGGCTGAGGCTGCGTTTCCCTATAACGGTGAAGGAGCTGATTCTCTCACACACTTGCAGGGAAATGACCCGGATGTGATGTCTGGAGGAGGGGAGAAGCAGGGCTCCGAATTTCACCGCAGAAGGAAAAACCACTGAGGCAAAAGCAGACAGACAGAACGAGCGGCGGGAAGAGTTACCCACGGCAACCAGCACAGCACGGCACGCGTGCGTGTGCGCGACTATCGCCGAACGCGGCGTGGAGCACCATTCAGAGAACCTTTCCTCTGCTTTCCTCACCTCTTCCCTTCGGCTACATCATGACTGAAAAAAAAAAAAAAAAAAAAAAAAAAAAACTCGAGGACACAGGCGGTTGCAGGGAGAACCGAGTGACACAGGCTATTAATTAGGCTTCTGTGCTCACCGCCAGTGAAGCAAAGTGTATGTGTGTACATTAGCCCCTCCTCCCCTAAACAAACAACCAAATAAATCATATTTTCTATGGTTTATTTATTAATTTCTTAACCAAATAATGCAACGGTTGTTTGTCTGCTTTGCTTGTCAGCTTTTGGTGCAGAATTAGGCGGCATGATGGTATTATTTTGTAATTGATCTATATCCGACACAGTGAATTTTATGACACAAACTCTGCTTTGTTATCTAAGTGCATCAATTCGTCGAGTTAGTAGAAGAAACTAGGTTTCAAAACATTATTTTGACTCATTTGTTTTGCTTCCAATAACTCATACAGGTAATGTTAAGATGTAAACCCATCGTAACAGTGGACAGCCTTTCACTGGGCTTACTGTTTAGTGGACACTTCGCATGATCACACATAGTCCTTTAATATTAAACTGATACACTGCATTAGCACAGCAAGGAGAGAAATGACAGATCCTTTTCCCACTTGATGAGTGTTAACTAGCAATAGGAAATGAGGTATTATGATACCACAAAGCCACTCTACTCTGTCAGTGCTAGACTTATTTGAGCTCAGTGTGTTTCACTCTGGAGAACATTTTGATTGGTTGCAAAATAAAAGCCAGTGACAGCTCATTCTAGGTCCACCCTTCATGAGACTCATGAATCCGCAGTCACCCATACACAATAAAAATGGCATTTGTCACATTTCAGTAAATGCTCATTGTACTTCATTGTGGGAAGGTCCTAAGAGGCAGCCAGTTAAAAAACAGGTGTAAAACCCAGAGCTCCGGAGCAGCTCTCCTGGGGACACTTTCCTCCACTCTGTAGCATGTAGCATGCTGTGTGTTCTTAGGGGAGGCTGTAGCATTTAGCCTGCTGTGTGTTTTTAGGGAAGGCTGCAGCATGTAGCATGCTGTGTGTTCTTAGAGGAGGCTGTAGCGTGTAGCATGCTGTGTGTTCTTAGAGGAGGCTGTAGCATGTAGCATGCTGTGTGTTCTTAGAAGAGGCTGTAGCATGTAGCATGCTGTGTGTTCTTAGAGGAGGCTGTAGCATGCTGTGTGGTCTTAGGCGAGGCTGTAGCATGTAGCATGCTGTGAGTTCTTAGAGGAGGCTGTAGCATGCTGTGTGGTCTTAGGCAAGGCTGTAGCATGTAGCATGCTGTATGTTTTTAGGGGAGGCTGTAGCATGTAGCATGCTGTGTGTTCTTAGAAGAGGCTGTAGCATGTAGCATGCTCTGGCTCCCTGGATCCTCCTGCTCTAGCAGAGTCTCAGTATCATGTAAACCCATCTCAGATTGACTGTAATTGAATAATGTGGATTACAGGCAATATCCCTGTGTAGATTTGGGAGTAAATATAAGGATGGAGTTTAATCTAGGGTTGAGGGTGGATTAGAAGATTACTGCATGGTGGCTGGTGCTAGGGGCAGGGAGAGATATGGGCCAATCCCACACAGTCTCATACGCCAAACAGCCAATCCCACACACTCTCACATGCCAAACAGCCAATCCCACACACTCTCACATGCCAAACAGCCAATCCCACACACTCTCATACACCAAACAGCCAATCCCACACACTCTCACACACCAAACAGCCAATCCCACACACTCTCACACACCAAACAGCCAATCCCACACAGTCTCACACACCAAACAGCCAATCCCACACACTCTCACACACCAAACAGCCAATCCCACACACTCTCACACACCAAACAGCCAATCCCACACAGTCTCACACACCAAACAGCCAATCCCACACAGTCTCACACACCAAACAGCCAATCCCACACACTCTCACACACCAAACAGCCAATCCCACACATTCTCACATGCCAAACAGCCAATCCCACACACTCTCACACACCAAACAGCCAATCCCACACACTCTCACACACCAAACAGCCAATCCCACACACTCTCACACACCAAACAGCCAATCCCACACACTCTCACACACCAAACAGCCAATCCCACACACTCTCACACACCAAACAGCCAATCCCACACACCAAACAGCCAATCCCACACAGTCTCACACACCAAACAGCCAATCCCACACACTCTCATACACCAAACAGCCAATCCCACACACTCTCACACACCAAACAGCCAATCCCACACACTCTCACACACCAAACAGCCAATCCCACACAGTCTCAGATGCCAAACATGAGGCTCTCATTGGCTGGGGCAGCAGTCCTGCTTGGAGAACCAGTCCTGAAACTCACTGCTGTTGTACCTCAGAGGAAGGCTTGCAATCCACAATCTCTGCAAAAAGAGATGGACCATGCTGAAAAGCCCATCTCATAGGATCAGAATCTCAGTGTTTCCTGTTGACAAAGAGACAAGTGAGTGCCACATTTTCAACTTGCCAGTAAGGTGATGGTAATCTGTTTAGTACAATAACTCCCTAATTCTTTCATGCTAGCATTACAGTTATTTATCAGTTTCCAATTACAGTGTCTAAACATAATGTAATACAGGAATAATGGGTCATACCAGCATATGAATGTTCACCTGAGCACAGTCTGCAATTCTGTTTTTTTTTTTTGTATTTTGTCATCACTGAATACTGTAGGACTGTGTTCTTATGGAATGTGGTATCAAAATATACTAAAACTCCCGCTTTTCACCCAGGTACAGCATGGACAGAGCTGCACACCCAGGTACAGCATGGACCTGAGCCTCATGGAGCAAAAAGAGCTGGACAGCTCCTTGTGATAATCCAAACAAAACCCTTGTCTGAGTTTAAATATTCATACACTGTTTTAAGAAATGTTATGTCTACTTTAACATCTCCAAAAAGTGAACCAGAATATTTAGCCATGCCATGGGGGACAAAATGGAAAGAGTGAAGTTTTACTGAGAGGAGGAATGTACTGATAGAACAGTTTTTAACTTTCAGAGGAATGTATTGAGAGAAGCATAAATTGGAGTGTAACGGTTTGTTTGCCTTAACTTCAATTATGCTGTCCTCTCTCTGTCTCTTTTCCTCTGTGTGTGTGCGAGAGAGATTTATTTTAGTAGAAAGAGTTTAGCTAATTCTGGGACAAGCTAATTCCCACTGGGGGGATTGATACGTTTTTATTCTATTGTTCTGCTTTTTTCTAGAGGCAGAGCTGAGACACTCGTCACACTGTGGAAAATAACATGGAATGCCGACTGCCGAAGTTTAGTGTTTATCCAAAGAGGGACAGGACCATGTCACAAACTCAGATCTCACACTCCTACTTATGAGACAGTGATGGTGTCAAAGGCCTGCAGGTGGGCTAGCTTTCCGCTTAACAGAATAAGTCATTAAATGCAAAAGAATATTGCGTCTGAGTGTTGGGTCTCAGTGTTGAACCTGAGAGTTACGATCTTAGAACTGGGTCCTAATTTCAGTTTCTGAATCTTTGAAGGCTTGTGACCCATGTTTGTCTAAAATATGGTTTTTATGTTTTTATTTAAGACCATTATGGAGCAAAATTATTACAATCGAAGAGTTTTCACACTTTTAAAATGACCTCTAAAACAAATTGATTGATTCATAACTTCCCCTTCATTTAAAACAAAAAAATTCTACTTTTAAATGTGTAAAATTCACAATAATACTGAATGCATATTCAGTGAATGTTTATTAAGTAAACTTAATCAAAACAGTCAGTGAAAACCCTGGAAAATGTATCCTGGAGACTATGTTTTCACAATCGTCCTTGAAAAATCAAGAGAGAGACAGACACACTATTAACTTCTAACTCAGAGCCCTAATCCTATTATGCACCATGAAGTCTTACTATATCACCACACTGAACAGTTCTAATAAATGATACATGTGAGAGCTAACCAGTCCATACATTAATCTCCCTACCAAACTCATCAGGTGCCTGAGAGTGAACAGTAGCCTTTGTAGACACAAAGTAGAGTGGCTGAAAGTATGGTTCCATCTCACTGGAGCAGCTGTGTAGCTGAGAATAGCCCCATAACTCAGAGCAGTCCAGACTACTGCAACAAAAATAAATCCTTGACAATTACTAATGTCATTTTCAGATGTCATTACTGAAATATGGGCTGTGTTTAATTTAAATAACCTACCTGAGAGCCCTGGAGAACACATTCACACACACACGCATGCACACACATGCATGCACATGCATGCACATGCACATGCATGCATGCGCACACACACACACACACACACACACACTAAATATCCATGGCAAAAAATTCCCTGAATGTCCCATACAGACTTATAATGCAGCTTACTGTTACCATGACAGCAGAGGTGTGACCCCTGACAACCACACTACAGCACAATGTCAGTAAATCAGCAGGGAATGCTTCAGAGCCAGTTACTGAGGGTCAGGAGATGGGGACTGTAACATAATATAAGACTGTAGATTTGCATGACTGGCACAGCAGAGGACCCCATGATAGCTGCTCTGTGGAGCTGTGAACAGTTTTGCTTATTGTCACTTCACAGCACCTCATATGTCTTGCTAATCTTTTGGCAGCCAGAGTTTTCGACACTTTGACAGAACGGAAAACAGCAGAGCAGATGAACAGATCGCATTCACTTCGTCTGGTCTTTTTCATCAGTGTGGGGGGGGCATCTGTCTACATGCCAGCATCATGGTCTGTGTGTGTTTGCTGCCATCAGTCAGCCACATCCCCTCCTGCTCACACTGATGAGCCAATCAGGAATTCCCTTGGCTGTAACTGTTTCCCACAACCTCTCTGTGCAGAGAATTACATTGACTTTGCTGAGATGTACACCCTAATTTTCAAACACTGACCACTACTTTACACACACTGCCCCCTATGGTACACACACTACTCTGTACTTTACACTACTGCCCCCTACGTTACACACACTGCTCCCTACTTTACACATAGTGCTCCTTATACCCATAGAGGCCACCTCCTCTAAATGATGGCACACACACAAAATCAGAGCTATGCACAGCTGCCATAGTGCCATCAATGCAGCTGAAATGGTCACCGTGTATATGACCACTGCAGCCAATACAATCACTGTGTCTGACCACTGCAGCCAATACAATCACTGTGTCTGACTGCTGCAGCCAATACAATCACTGCATCTGACCACTGCAGCCAATACAATCACTGCATCTGACCACTGCAGCCAATACAATCACTGCATCTGTCCGCTGCAGCCAATACAGTCACTGCATCTGACTGCTGCAGCCAATACAATCACTGTGTCTGACCACTGCAGCCAATACAATCACTGCATCTGACCACTGCAGCCAATACAATCACTGCGTCTGACCGCTGCAGCCAATACAATCACTGCGTCTGACCGCTGCAGCCAATACAATCACTGCGTCTGACCACTGCAGCTAATACAATCACTGTGTCTGACCACTGCAGCCAATACAATCACTGTGTCTGACCACTGCAGCTAATACAATCACTGTGTCTGACCACTGCAGCCAATACAATCACTGTGTCTGACCACTGTAGCCAATACAATCACTGTGTCTGACCACTGTAGCCAATACAATCACTGTGTCTGACCGCTGCAGCCAATACAATCACTGCATCTGACCACTGCAGCCAATACAATCACTGCATCTGACCGCTGCAGCCAATACAATCACTGCGTCTGACCTCTGTAGCCAATACAATCACTGTGTCTGACCACTGCAGCTAATACAATCACTGTGTCTGACCACTGCAGCCAATACAATCACTGTGTCTGACCACTGCAGCCAATACAATCACTGTGTCTGACCACTGCAGCCAATACAATCACTGTGTCTGACCACTGCAGCCAATACAATCACTGTGTCTGACCACTGCAGCCAATACAATCACTGTGTCTGACCACTGCAGCCAATACAATCACTGTGTCTGTCCACTGCAGCCAATACAATCACTGTGTCTGACCACTGCAGCCAATACAATCACTGTGTCTGACCGCTGCAGCCAATACAATCACTGTGTCTGACCGCTGCAGCCAATACAATCACTGTGTCTGACCGCTGCAGCCAATACAATCACTGTGTCTGACTGCTGCAGCCAATACAATCACTGTGTCTGACCACTGCAGCCAATACAATCACTGTGTCTGACCACTGCAGCCAATACAATCACTGTGTCTGACCACTGCAGCCAATACAATCACTGTGTCTGACCACTGCAGCCAATACAATCACTGTGTCTGACCGCAGCTGATTTTGCAGACAGGATCACAGGTAACTACTGAGGTGATTCAGTGATGAAGTAAACCCCAGGTCTATGCTGCCCAGAGCTGTTGGATTAAAAAATCAAATCAAATAATAACTGAAATAATGAAACGCTGTATCTGCTTTCCCTGGAGGGGCGTTTGAGGTTTGGTATGTAAGAAAGCCATTGTCTCACTGATCACTTTTGAGCTTTAGGACCGACACATAGCAAGTACCAAACCCTTTTAACTGCAACTTTAAATTTAGGGCCAAAATTCAAGTTTCAGAAAAATGTTATGACTCCTGATGTTCTTAAGAAGGTGGAAACCTCTAATTCATATAAAACATGAATGAGGAGAAAATGGCAGCACATAGTTGGACAAAACACTGCATAAAAACATGCATAAGAAGTGGACTTAGTGCTGTACAGGCAGACACTACACTGGGTTACAGGCCAGCAAACTTACCGTACAGCACACACATTTAGCCATTTGCTCCATTTCTGTGGAAATGTAATTTACATTTTGTTGAAGTTTAATCTATTCAACGTTATGCATAATTTTCTTTTTTCAGTACTAATTAAAATGTGTTAATCTCAGCTATACCCTTACAATGTTTATTTCATCATTCAAGTATTACCAGAGCTCCCTTTCTCTGGAAGGCAGACAATGAGAGAGGGCTAGAGAAATGGAGGGTGGAGAAGAGGGATGGGGAAAAAAGGAGGGAGAGAGAGAGGGAAGGGGTGAGAGGAAGAGAAAAGGAGGGAGAGATAGGGAAGGGTGAGCAAGGAAGAGAAAAGGAGGGAGAGAGGGAAGGGTGAGATAGGAAGAGAAAAGGAGGGAGAGAGATGAAAAGAACATAGCCATTTCAAGAGTCTTGCTCCCACAATCCTGTGTTCCCATAATCCTCTGCCACATTCCCACCATACGTGTATGTTTGCCCACCAGTTCCACAATCAGGAGCAAATTCTGCTCTCTGATACCCAAATACTGATCTATAACGTGAAGACGATGTCCTCTGATGTGCAAAGACTCATCTTTAATGTGCAAATAATTTCTAATTCACAAATCTCTAATGTGTAAATATAGTTTTCTAATATGAAAATACTGTTTGTTAATATGGATCTCTTACGCACAAACACTGTGCGTGTTTAGGCACAGGGTTCAGACAGCGCTCTGTGTGTGTGTTCAGACTCAGGGGTCGGGCACTGCTGTGTGT
This sequence comes from Albula glossodonta, assembly GCA_019788955.1. NCBI lineage: Eukaryota > Metazoa > Chordata > Actinopteri > Albuliformes > Albulidae > Albula > Albula glossodonta. Next base: position 5,936 of record JAFBMS010001073.1, on the reverse strand, counting down.
GTGTTCAGACTCAGGGGTCGGGCACTGCTGTGTGTGTGTTCAGGCGCAGGGGTAGGGCTGTGTGTGTGTGTTCAGGCGCAGGGGTTGGGCATGTGTGTGTTCAGGCGCAGGGGTTGGACTGTCTGTGTGTGTGTTCAGGCGCAGGGGTTGGGCTGTCCGTGTGTTCAGGCACAGAGGTCGGGCTGTGTGTGTGTGTTCAGGTGCAGGGATTGGGCTGTCTGTGTGTGTGTTCAGGCGCAGGGGTTGGGCTGTGTGTGTGTTCAGGCGCAGGGGTCGGGCTTTATGTGTGTTCAGGTGCAGAGGTCGGGCTGTATGTGTGTGTTCAGACACAGGAGTCGGGCTGTGTGTGTGTTCAGGCGCAGGGGTTGGGCTGTGTGTGTGTTCAGGCGCAGGGGTAGGGCTGTGTGTGTGTGTTCAGGCGCAGGGGTCGGGTTGTGTGTGTTCAGGCACAGGGGTCGGGCTGTGTGTGTGTGTTCAGGCGCAGGGGTGGGGCTGTGTGTGTGTGTGTTCAGGTGCAGGGGTAGGACTGTGTGTGTGTTCAGGTGCAGAGGTCGGGCTGTATGTGTGTGTTCAGACACAGGAGTCGGGCTGTGTGTGTGTTCAGGCGCAGGGGTTGGGCTGTGTGTGTGTTCAGGCGCAGGGGTCGGGCTGTGTGTGTGTGTTCAGGCGCAGGGGTCGGGTTGTATGTGTTCAGGCGCAGGGGTCGGGTTGTATGTGTTCAGGCGCAGGGGTCGGGCTGTGTGTGTGTGTTCAGGTGCAGGGGTCGGGCTGTGTGTGTGTGTTCAGGTGCAGGGGTAGGACTGTGTGTGTGTTCAGGCGCAGGGGTTGGGCTGTGTGTGTGTGTTCAGGCGCAGGGGTTGGGCTGTGTTTTGTGTTCAGGCGCAGGGGTCGGGCTGTGTGTGTGTGTTCAGGCACAGGGGTTGGGCTGTGTGTGTGTGTGTTCAGGAGCAGGAGTTGTGCTGTGTGTGTGTGTTCAGGAGCAGGAGTTGTGCTGTGTGTGTGTGTGTGTTCAGGAGCAGGAGTTGGGCTGTGTGTGTGTGTGGAGGGGTGTGTGTGTGTGTGTTCAGGCGCAGGGGTTGGGCTGTGTGTGTGTGTTCAGGCGCAGGGGTCGGGCACAGACAGAGGAGCCCTCAGCTGCCGCAGGCCGCAGGAGAATCTTAATGCGCCTCTGTTTGGCTCTTGACGCTCTTAAGAGCCCGTCGCTTTCTTTTTCAAATGAAATGCAAATTCCTGGCCTCACAAGCAGAAATGGGAGAGCTTTGTGTGTTTGTGTGTGACCTTCACCTTGTTATTTTTGTTTGAAGTAACTCATCTGGAGCTGAATAATAATATTTTAATGCATTTATCTTGTTTATCGTGGAGGCTGAGATCAAACGCATCTGCGCTTCATTAGTTTCTCAAGACAAGTGGAGACCGTGGGCCAGTGGGCCCTCTGTGTGATGAATAAGCGGATGAGCTAAAGTGTTCACTTTTAGCCCTGCAGGATCAATGTGGAGTAGTATCTTTTCTCTTAGAGAGCTGTAATCAAGCATGGGGTCAGCTCTCTCTAGATGACCAGGTTTTTCTGCCCACACATACGCAAAAAATGGTGAACACGCTGCCCTGTGTGTCCCCAAACAGTTTAATCTTCCTCCCCTGCTGCCTCACCTGGCCCTGCAAAAATGTACGACCAAAAAGAAAGAATATGAAATAATGGATTTGTTCTGAATTGTCAGGGAAGTGAGATATTATTTAATAATAAAAAAATAACAGTTCTCTGAATCAACTTGGTTGTTGCAATTAGTACCCTCGTTTAATGTCTGGCTCTCTGAATAGCGAACACAGGTGAAGCTAACTACCAAAGCCTCTCACTTAGGAAACACTTTAAATAAGTTAAAAATGATTTAATTAAATAATTACTAATGAAATTATATGACCTATTCATAAAATCACTAAGTTCAAGATAGGGATAAGCAGTCTGGTAGAACCACCTTTATCAGAAATGTACACACAAGCAGTTTTCACACATTAACTCAGAATCAGGTCCGTCATGTTATGGGAATCAGAGGAATTAAATCACACAGGACTCTGTCTTTTTTTGCCTGTATTATTAGTGGAAAATCTCGTTTACTTTAAGCACACACCTAGGCAGAAATTGCACACATTTCCTGTGTGTTGTTTGTGCAGAATTAAAAATAACAGGTGCCGGTCTGTTTCAGGGTTTGGTTCAAACTTGCTGCTTATCTCCTCAGAATTACTTTGTCATGAATACAAGTTAAACCAATTTTGCAAAAAAAAAGTAAAAAAAAAAAAAACACTCATCTACTTGTCTTAAATGGAACTGGAAAATAAGTATACATTCTCTAAAGTTCATAATCCTTCTATCGTTGAAGGTGCTAGCGGGAAAAATTACAGGGGCTGCAGAAATCTTTCCTCGGTCCTTCAGGCTTCATGCCATTTACAAAAATTTACAAATAAATGAACATCAGTTTCCCCCACTAGATGGCGTATCAGGAAAAGAATTGCAGCGCAGCAGCACGCGATTGAAGTAAAACATGCTACGCTTGCTTGATACTTGAAATAAAAGGCACACTTTCACCTGTGAGTTGCCAGCTATTGATTTTCATTTGAATAAAATCATTGCATCCGCATTAGTGCAAATTAGAGCATTCCATATCAAACTAACAGCTAACGGGGATTTAAACCTAAGAACTCCTAGTGAAGAGGTCAATGTTGACTGCGATGAGAACATTAAAGCAGATGGAACGGTTTGTGACAAGGTTTTTTCTGTTGCACGTTTTATTTGAAAAGGAAACATTTATATAATTGTGTGCTTGTTAAACGACCAATTAAGTTATTAAATATGAACGACCGCAGCACTTTCTTGTGCTTATGCATTAATATATCCATCTGCAGCAGATATCAACAGTTATGAATAATAAAACGTGGAACATAAATTTGTGTGTTTGCATTGACAAATGCATACTGGCACAGATGCGTTTTTTTATGAGGATGCTGACCTGTCACTCATTCACAAAGTAGACTTTTGGCTGAGGTCAGCCTCAGTATCTGTGCCTCCCAGATAACACATACCATATGTGCTTTATGTCACAGTGATAACTCATACCGTATGTGCTTTATATTACTGCGATAACACATACCGTATGTGCTTTACGTCACAGCGATAACACATACCGTATGTGCTTTATATTACAGCGATAACACATACCGTATGTGCTTTATATTACAGCGATAACACATACCATATGTGCTTTACGTCACAGCGATAACACATACCGTATGTGCTTTACGTCACAGCGACAACACATACCGTATGTGCTTTACGTCACAGCGATAACACATACCGTATGTGCTTTACGTCACAGCAATAACACATACCATATGTGCTTTACGTCACAGCGATAACTCATACCGTATGTGCTTTACATCACAGCGATAACACATACCATATGTGCTTTACGTCACAGCGATAACACATACCATATGTGCTTTATATTACAGCGATAACACATACCATATGTGCTTTACGTCACAGCGATAACACATACCATATGTGCTTTATGTCACAGCGATAACACATACCATATGTGCTTTATGTCACAGCGATAACACATACCATATGTGCTTTATATTACAGCGATAACACATACCATATGTGTTTTATATTACAGCGATAACACATACCATATGTGCTTTATATTACAGCGATAACACATACCATATGTGCTTTATATTACAGCGATAACACATACCATATGTGCTTTATATTACAGCGATAACTCATACCGTATGTGCTTTACGTCACAGCGATAACGCATACCGTATGTGCTTTATATTACAGCGATAACACATACCGTATGTGCTTTACGTCACAGCGATAACACATACCATATGTGCTTTATGTCACAGCGATAACACATACCGTATGTGCTTTACGTCACAGCGATAACACATACCGTATGTGCTTTACATCACAGCGATAACACATACCATATGTGCTTTACGTCACAGCGATAACACATACCATATGTGCTTTACATCACAGCGATAACACATACCATATGTGCTTTACGTCACAGCGATAACACATACCATATGTGCTTTACGTCACAGCGATAACACATACCGTATGTGCTTTACGTCACAGCGATGACTCATACCGTATGTGCTTTACGTCTCAGCGATAACTCATACCGTATGTGCTTTACGTCACAGCGATAACTCATACCGTATGTGCTTTACGTCACAGCGATGACACATACCATATGTGCTTTACGTCACAGCGATAACACATACCATATGTGCTTTACGTCACAGCGATAACACATACCGTATGTGCTTTACGTCACAGCGATAACACATACCGTATGTGCTTTACGTCACAGCGATGACACATACCGTATGTGCTTTACGTCACAGCGATAACACATACCGTATGTGCTTTACGTCACAGCGATAACACATACCGTATGTGCTTTACGTCACAGCGATAACACATACCGTATGTGCTTTACGTCACAGCGATAACACATACCGTATGTGCTTTACGTCACAGCGATAACACATACCGTATGTGCTTTACGTCACAGCGATAACTCATACCATATGTGCTTTACGTCACAGCGATAACACATACCGTATGTGCTTTACGTCACAGCGATGACACATACCATATGTGCTTTACGTCACAGCGATAACACATACCATATGTGCTTTATGTCACAGCGATGACTCATACCGTATGTGCTTTATATTACAGCGATAACACATACCGTATGTGCTTTACGTCACAGCGATGACTCATACCGTATGTGCTTTACGTCACAGCGATAACACATACCATATGTGCTTTACATCACAGCGATAACACATACCGTATGTGCTTTATATTACAGCGATAGCACATACCGTATGTGCTTTACGTCACAGCGATAACACATACCATATGTGCTTTATATTACAGCGATAACACATACCGTATGTGCTTTACGTCACAGCGATAAAACATACCGTATGTGCTTTACGTCACAGCGATAACACATACCATATGTGCTTTACATCACAGCGATAACACATACCATATGTGCTTTACGTCACAGCGATAACACATACCATATGTGCTTTACGTCACAGCGATAACACATACCATATGTGCTTTACATCACAGCGATAACTCATACCGTATGTGCTTTACGTCACAGCGATAACACATACCGTATGTGCTTTACGTCACAGCGATAACACATACCGTATGTGCTTTACGTCACAGCGATAACACATACCGTATGTGCTTTATATTACTGCGATAACACATACCATATGTGCTTTACGTCACAGCGATGACTCATACTGTATGTGCTTTACGTCACAGCGATAACTCATACCATATGTGCTTTACGTCACAGCGATAACACATACAATATGTGCTTTACGTCACAGCAATAACACATACCGTATGTGCTTTACGTCACAGTGCCGTTTTCAGGTTGGGGTGGGTGTTGTCTGTGAATATAGAGGTGACTGTGAATGTGGCTGTCTGTGTGGAGGTCGTGCGCAGACCATGCTGATTTGATATGGAGGCAGCAGATTTTCAATTAGCTCAGTTATATGACCCGGCAGGTGAGACCAGCAGGGCCCTAACTACTGAAAGTGTGAATGCCTGCTTCCTGAAACAAAACCACCCGTAGAGAATGAAGAGTTCAGTGACAGAGCAAATGAAAGAGCCAAACCTGCACTTTTCTAAAATGGAACGTAAGGAAACATTTACAGCAGGATGCAGACATGTTTTCAAACGCAATTATATGACTGGCTGCTTCAAAAACTAGCTTCCAAAAGGGGACCAGAGGCCTCGTCTAGGAAACCCCTGATGAAGCTGCAGCAAAGCTCAGTCCCTGTTTGTTATTGGGCTCAAGTGTGTGCAGCTCAGCTGGGAGACT
>JAFBMS010001072.1:0-48832 GCA_019788955.1 Albula glossodonta | reverse complement strand
AAAACATGTTTAAACAATATCTTTTATCACTTGTCCAAGCGCATGTCATATCTACTTTTGTTGTCCAAAACGCTCGAGCCAACACCATTAAGCAAACCCCCAACTTCTTCTCTTTGTTCAGGAGTAAGCTGGCGAGAGAATTCCTCTCCAGCCGTCAATCCCAGCCCAGCCCCGCAGTCCTTCTCAGCGCCATCAGTCCGTCCGCCATTCAAAACTCTTTTCCTTGAATCCATGTCATGTTGAACAACCACATTAACAGCTGTATTACTAGAACTTTCACCATGATCCAAAACTCGAAGTCGATGTTCAGACAATTGATCAGGAAACACAGAACTGGCCGTTTGTTTCAAATCCGTATCCATAGCGATTTGTCCAATTGCCGGTCCTGAGTCATTCACGTTGAAATCCATTCCCGTTAATTAAAAAACGCACGAAAATTCTGCCCCTCGCAGATAAACTGCTCAGGGGAGGAAAAAACCAAAAAGCAATAGAAGCACAACAAAAGTAACAGACGAGTACAATAAACAATCAAAAGAAAAAAGAAACGAACACTGTGAGAGCCTCTCTCTCTCCCACTTCTGCAGCCACAATCTCACGCTTGTGACATCACAATCGGGCGCCTTCAGCATGGTGTGGCCGTAAGAAAAACAACATGTTTTATCAATATCTTTTATCACTTCTCCATCCGCATGTCATATCTACTTTTGTTGTCCAAAACGCTCGAGCCAACACCATTAAGCAAACACCCAGCTTCATCTCTTTGTTCAGGAGTAAACTGGCGAGAGAATTCCTCTCCAGTCGCCAATTCCACTCCAACACACGTCGGCAATTCCACCCCAGCCCCGCAGTCCTTCTCAGCGCCATCAATCCGTCCGCCCTTCAAAACTCTTTCCCTTGAATCCATGCCATGTTGAAAAACCACATTAACAGCTGTATTACTAGAACTTTCACCATGATCCAAAACTCGAAGTCGATGTTCAGACAATTGATCAGAAAACACAGAACTCCCCATTTGTTTCAAATCCGTATCCATAGCGATTTGTCGAATTGCCGGTCCTCAGTCATTCGCGTTGAAATCCATTCCCGTTAATTAAAAAACGCACGAAAATTCTGTCCCTCGCAGATAAACTGCTCAGGGGAGGAAAAAACCAAAAAGCAAATGAATCACTACAAAAGTAACAGACGAGTACAATAAACAATCAAAAGAAAAGAGAAACAAACACCGTGAGAGCCTCTCTCGCTCCCACTTCTGCAGCCACAATCTCACAATTGTGACATCACAATCGGGCGCGTTCAGCGCGGTGTGGCCGTAAGAAAAACAACATGTTTTATCAAAGACAGAAACATGTATTATGTTCAGGCTCTCAGGTATATGTTGTTGGATTGATGGTGTTACGAAGAGCTCAAATGCCGATTTTATGTCTTGGACATGGCTGACAGTGTATGTGGTGGGACCTGGAACCATTTTGATGACATTAGCAGCATTAAGCCTGACCTCCATTTTACCGAGGGGCTCCCATCCTTAATAAAATGCTTTCCATTACCGCTAAATATTGACGTCAATGTTTAAGCTAATGCAAACAATAAGAAAGTTAAATTTAAATTTTAAATTAAATATTACCACCACCACTCCCAACCCCGGCAAACACCCAAAATACCTACTTTTGCAAAAATATGCAAATCACCATAAAATCTCTCAGTTGGACCTTAAATTGGAAAGAAAGACCTTTTTTCTTGTTTTAATGCCAATCTCCTCAGTGGAACCACGGTCAACTTTGGGTGTAGTTCACAGCCAGACACAAAAGGTGGAGGTCTATTCCTTAATAAAATGGTTGCCATTACCACTGAATATTGGTGTCAAGGTTTATGCTAATTCTAACAATAAGAAAGGTAGGAGGGCCTAGGCTGCTTGTCCTGGTTGGAGCCACTTCTACCACTCGATTGTGGGGGTGGGAAAAACAAAAATGCTTACAGCACCTGGTATTCCCAGGCGGTCACCCATCCAAGTACTAACCAGGCCCGACGCTGCTTGGCTTCCGAGATCAGACGAGATCGGGCGCGTTCAGCATGGTGTGGCCGTAAGCGAAAGCTGCCCTCTCAGTCGGTCGCCTCATGGTTGTCATCCGCTTTCTACTGCTGTTGTGACGCCGGAGCCTTTATTTTTTTTTTTTGTTTTGTCCAACACTGCGGAGCCGAGGCTCACGTTTGGAGTTTGGGTTTTTGGCTGGAGCTTGGCACCGGCCAAGGCCACAGTGTCAGGCCCGGCTCTAGGTGTGGATCTAGGCCGGAGGCTCAGGGTTTGAAGATGGTGGAGAAAGACCCACCACCGGCTCCCAGTTTCACCTGGGCTTTGGCTCACATTTCATGCGGGAGCTCCGTCTGAGCCGCCCGCTCTTGGTGGTGGCTCAACCCTCGTATTGTCCTCAAATTTGCTCACATCTTTTATCCTTGGGGTCAATTTGACCCAAGCTATTTCAACCTCCAGGCAATGATTATAATTAAAATTGCTACCCATTTTTATGTGTCAGGTACTTCACATTTCTTGGTTTACTACCTAAATAGCCCTTTAAATTAAATATGACCACCACCCCCACCCCCCCCCCCCCCCCCAAACCCCGGCATGCACCCAAAATACCTAGCATTGGAAAAATATGCAAATCACCATAAAATCTCTCAGTTTGACCCTAACTTGAAAAGAAGGACCTTTTTTTTTTTCCTGTTTTAATGGCTATATATTATTTCTAAGTAAATTTTATTTTGTCATTTATATCATTTGGAAAGAAAAACTATACCTTTTATCAAAGACAGAAACATGTATTATGTTTGGGCTCTCAAGTATATCATTTTCGATTGATGGTGTTACGAAGAGCTCAAACGCTGTTTTTATGTCTTAGACATGGCTGACGGTGTATCTGGTGGGGCCTGGAACCATTTTGATGACATTAACAGCATTAAATGTAACCTGTCATTCAGGTGGGGAGAGGGACTATAATAACTTTCCATTTTTGTAAGGTAACTTGTCTGCTGGTGGTTGAGAGACAACGGGAGGGTCAATACTAAGGCTCTCATTCCCATCAGAGGAGGATGTCTCATAATCAGGGTCCTCCTCAACATTATCCTCTGTCTCAGACACATTCTCCTCTATGTCACTTTCACTGTCAAAGAGCTGTGACAAAACCGCATTGGCACGAAACCTTTGCTTAGAGGTCATTTTCAAGTGAAAGAGAACATAAAGCAAGAGCACACAGCCCACCAAGTGAAATGGTTTTGAAAGCTGCGGTGCAAGCTTTCATATGTTTGCTCCTCCCCTTTGTAGTGTGAACTGCCAATCTCCTCACTGGAACCACATTTCCACACCCCAACAGTGCAGGAAATATCAGCGTACTTGTTGGAAATATATTTTCTCCTCCCCCATGTCATGTGAACTGTCAGTGGTTCTCATGCTACCACAGGTATGGTTATGATGGGTTAGGGCCAGACCCGATCCAAGTGGGGCACATGCCCCAGTAACAATCTGTGGTGCCCCGGTAAATGGTTGTGAAAAATAACATAGCTCCCAAGGGGGGGTTGACCCCTGGTCAGCCTAATCAACTGTCAGTCGCTTTGAATAAAAGTGTCAGCTCAATGACTCTGAAAGTAATGTAACGCAACTAGCCTATTGTCGTTGCTGATGCATTCCCCGCATGAGGATGTGAGCACTAGGGTTTCGCGCCCCAGAAGGGCCTCAAATCTAGCAACACCCCCTCTGCTTCAGGGCCCTAAAGCAGAGGGAAGGTTTTTTGAAGATTATAAAATTGCATGTTAGTGGCCTCAATATCATCCAAAACGACCAAATGAAATGTGTGAACGATGTTGATATTTCTTATGTTTTATACCGCCAGAACAACCTGGGCTCAAATTCAGCCCAGAGAACACCGATGTGCACAAAATGTGTACAGGACATTGAAAACACATCATCATGTTCATTTTACGTTCACCCAGTTGCCCCCATTAAATTAGGAAAAGTCATGAAATATGAGGCAAAAAAACAAAGTCAATAATCCATTGAAACATTGAATGGGGTCACATGGACCCCAAAGATAATAGGAGGGTTACACTCTTGCTTAAGCCTGACCTCCATTTTACCGAGGGGCTCCCAGCCTTAAGCCTCTCTCCCGATACCTCGTTCTCAGCCCTTGGCGCCAGAACCGCGGGCAACTGGTCACCCAGACAGGACTGGGACAACTGCTTACACCAACGGTTGCAGAAGTGTAATTTGTGGGATCAGACCTATCTTTCAGCTGACACAGCGCTGACAGACATACTTACAGCCATGCGCATTTTGATACTGACAAAACGTAGGCATAGATATAATGATGTAGACACAACCTGGATGCAGTAACCTGGAAGAGGTCGGTCTACTTTAGTTGTAGCTCACTGCCAGACACACAAGGTGGCAGTCTATTCCTTAATAAAATGGTTGCCATTACCACTAAATATTGGTGTCAAGGTTTAAGCTAATTCTAACAATAAGAAAGGTAGGAGGGCCTAAGTTGCTTGTCCTGGGGCAGGCCTTAGATAATCTGGGGGAAAGCCATAGATAAGAAAAAGAATAAAAAGGAAGAGGGTGAATGTTGGCGTGCCAAGGCGGTCTCTTCTTCCGCTGTGCGGACCAGCCCGGCTGGTGTCGCGTATCGTGTTTGGATAATACACAATAAACCTTTTTTGCATCAGGCGCGGTGGATGTTGATTAGGCTCAGGTACTGAAGCAACGAAGGCTTGAGGACATTCAAAAAAAGTGTGACGAGGGGCCCCCAGCCGTTGGGCCCAGGTTGGAGCCACTTCTACCACTCGATTGTGGGGGTGGGAAAAACAAAAATGCTTACAGCACCTGGTATTCCCAGGCGGTCACCCATCCAAGTACTAACCAGGCCCGACGCTGCTTGGCTTCCGAGATCAGACGAGATCGGGCGCATTCAGCGTGGTGTGGCCGTAAGCGAAAGCTGCCCTCTCAATCGGTCGCCTCATGGTTGTCATCTGCTTTCTACTGCTGTTGTGACGCCGGAGCCTTTTTTTTTTTTTTTTTTTTGTTTTGTCCAACAATGCGGAGCCGAGGCTCACTTTTGGAGTTTGGGTTTTCGGCTGGAGCTTGGCATGGGCCGCCCGCTCTTGGTGGGGGCTTAACCCTCATATTGTCCTCAAATTTGCTGACACCTTTTATCCTTGGTTTCAATTTGACCCAAGCTATGTCAACCTCCAGGCAATGATTATAATTAAAATTGCTACCCATGTTTATTTGACAGGTACTTTACCTTTCTTAGTTTACCAGCTAAATAGCCCTTTAAATTAAATATTACCACCACCACCACCCCCAACCTCGGCAAACACCCAAAATACCTTCCATTGGACAAATCTGCAAATCACCATAAATTCTCTCAGTTTGACCTTAACTTGGAAAGAAGGACCTTTTGTTCCTGTTTTAATGGCTTTATATTAATTCTAAGTACAATTTTTTGTTTTTGTCATTTATATCATTTGGAAAGAAAAACAATATCTGTTATCAAAGAGAGAAACATGCATTATGTTGGGGCTCTCAAGTATATCATTTTCGATTGATGGTGTTACAGCGCGCTGCTTGACACTCCTTGCGTAATGCCCCTTTTCCAAGCACTCACAGCAGACAAACTGAGGGCAAAGTCGCATCACATGAACCGGGCTCATGCACAAACGGCAGATCTTCACCTGCCTATCATGCATGACCCGAAAATACAGTGGTCCATCTCCCGTATCAAAACGCACGCTGTATGGCAACGAAGCAACCTCTTTCGGGAATTTGACCCTGAGAAACTGCGTGCCATCCGCCACTGCAGTGCCTGGGTAAAAACGGCTGCGGAGAGGTAGAATCGGAGTCACACTCCACCTATTTGTCCAATTGCCGGTCCTCAGTCATTCGCGTGGAAATCCATTCCCGTTAATTGGAAAACACACGAAAATTCTGCCCCTCTGCATATAAACTGCTCAGGGGAGGAAAAAATCAAAAAGCAAAAGAAGCACTACAAAAGTAATAGACGAGTACAATAAACAATCAAAAGAAAAAAGAAACAAACACTGTGAGAGGCTCTCTCTCTCTCCCACGTCTGCAGCCACAATCTCACGCTTGTGACATCACAATGGGGCGCGTTCGGCGCGGTGTGGCCCTAAGAAAAACAACATGTTTTATCAATATCTTTTATCACTTGTCCATCCGCATGTCATATCTACTTTTGTTGTCCAAAACGCTCGAGCCAACACCATTAAGCAAACCCCCAGCTTCTTCTCTTTGTTCAGGAGTAAGCTGGCGAGAGAATTCCTCTCCAGCCGTCAATCCCAGCCCAGCCCCGCAGTCCTTCTCAGCGCCATCAGTCCGTCCGCCATTCAAAATTCTTTTCCTTGAATCCATGTCATGTTGAAAAACCACATTAACAGCTGTATTACGAGAACTTTCACCATGATTGAAAACTCGAAGTCGGTGTTCAGACAATTGATCAGAAAACACAGAACTCGCCATTTGTTTCAAATCCGTATCCATAGCGATTTGTCGAAATGCCGGTCCTCAGTCATTCGCGTTGAAATCCATTCCCGTTAATTAAAAAAACGCACGAAAATTCTGCCCCTCGCAGATAAACTGCTCAGGGGAGGAAAAAACCAAAATGCAAATGAATCACTACAAAAGTAACAGACGAGTACAATAAACAATCAAAAGAAAAGAGAAACAAACACCGTGAGAGCCTCTCTCGCTCCCACTTCTGCAGCCACAATCTCACAATTGTGACATCACAATCGGGCGCGTTCGGCGCGGTGTGGCCGTAAGAAAAACAACATGTTTTATCAATATCTTTTATCACTTGTCCATCCGCATGTCATATCTACTTTTGTTGTCCAAAACGCTCGAGCCAACACCATTAAGCAAACCCCCAGCTGCTTCTCTTTGTTCAGGAGTAAGCTGGCGAGAGAATTCCTCTCCAGCCGTCAATCCCAGCCCAGCCCTGCAGTCCTTCTCAGCGCCATCAGTCCGTCCGCCATTCAAAACTCTTTTCCTTGAATCCATGTCATGTTGAAAAACCACATTAACAGCTGTATTACTACAACTTTCACCATTATCCAAAACTCCAAGTCCATGTTCAGACAATTGATCAGGAAACACAGAACTGGCCATTTGTTTCAAATCCGTATCCATAGCGATTTGTCCAATTGCCGGTCCTCAGTCATTCGCGTTGAAATCCATTCCCGTTAATTAGAAAACACACGAAAATTCTGCCCCTTGGCAGATAAACTGCTCAGGGGAGGAAATAACCAAAAAGCAATAGAAGCACAACAAAAGTAACAGACGAGTACAATAAACAATCAAAAGAAAAAAGAAACGAACACTGTGAGAGCCTCTCTCTCTCCCACGTCTGCAGCCACAATCTCACGCTTGTGACATCACAATCGGGCGCCTTCAGCATGGTGTGGCCGTAAGAAAAACAACATGTTTTATCAATATCTTTTATCACTTCTCCATCCGCATGTCATATCTACTTTTGTTGTCCAAAACGCTCGAGCCAACACCATTAAGCAAACCCCCAGCTTCTTCTCTTTGTTCAGGAGTAACATGGCGAGAGAATTCCTCTCCAGTCGCCAATTCCACTCCAACACACGTCGGCAATTCCACCCCAGCCCCGCAGTCCTTCTCAGCGCCATCAGTCCGTCCGCCCTTCAAAACTCTTTTCCTTGAATCCATGTCATGTTGAAAAACCACATTAACAGCTGTATTACTAGAACTTTCACCATGATCCAAAACTGGGAGTCGATGTTCAGACAATTGATCAGGAAACACAGAACTGGCCGTTTGTTTCAAATCCGTATCCATAGCGATTTGTCCAATTGCCGGTCCTCAGTCATTCGCGTTGAAATCCATTCCCGTTAATTGGAAAACACACGAAAATTCTGCCCCTCTGCATATAAACTGCTCAGGGGAGGAAAAAATCAAAAAGCAAAAGAAGCACTACAAAAGTAATAGACGAGTACAATAAACAATCAAAAGAAAAAAGAAACAAACACTGTGAGAGCCTCTCTCTCTCTCCCACGTCTGCAGCCACAATCTCACGCTTGTGACATCACAATGGGGCGCGTTCGGCGCGGTGTGGCCGTAAGAAAAACAACATGTTTTATCAATATCTTTTATCACTTGTCCATCCGCATGTCATATCTACTTTTGTTGTCCAAAACGCTCGAGCCAACACCATTAAGCAAACCCCCAGCTTCTTCTCTTTGTTCAGGAGTAAGCTGGCGAGAGAATTCCTCTCCAGCCGTCAATCCCAGCCCAGCCCAGCCCTGCAGTCCTTCTCAGCGCCATCAGTCCGTCCGCCATTCAAAACTCTTTTCCTTGAATCCATGTCATGTTGAAAAACCACATTAACAGCTGTATTACTACAACTTTCACCATGATCCAAAACTCGAAGTCGATGTTCAGACAATTGATCAGAAAACACAGAACTCGCCATTTGTTTCAAATCCGTATCCATAGCGATTTGTCCAATTGCCGGTCCTCAGTCATTCGCGTTGAAATCCATTCCCGTTAATTAAAAAACGCACGAAAATTCTGCCCCTCGCAGATAAACTGCTCAGGGGAGGAAAAAACCAAAAAGCAAATGAATCACTACAAAAGTAACAGACGAGTACAATAAACAATCAAAAGAAAAGAGAAACAAACACCGTGAGAGCCTCTCTCGCTCCCACTTCTGCAGCCACAATCTCACAATTGTGACATCACAATCGGGCGCGTTCAGCGCGGTGTGGCCGTAAGAAAAACAACATGTTTTATCAAAGACAGAAACATGTATTATGTTCAGGCTCTCAGGTATATGTTGTTGGATTGATGGTGTTACGAAGAGCTCAAATGCCGATTTTATGTCTTGGACATGGCTGACAGTGTATGTGGTGGGACCTGGAACCATTTTGATGACATTAGCAGCATTAAGCCTGACCTCCATTTTACCGAGGGGCTCCCATCCTTAATAAAATGCTTTCCATTACCGCTAAATATTGACGTCAATGTTTAAGCTAATGCAAACAATAAGAAAGTTAAATTTAAATTTTAAATTAAATATTACCACCACCACCCCCAACCCCGGCAAACACCCAAAATACCTACTTTTGCAAAAATATGCAAATCACCATAAAATCTCTCAGTTGGACCTTAAATTGGAAAGAAAGACCTTTTTTCTTGTTTTAATGCCAATCTCCTCACTGGAACCACGGTCAACTTTGGGTGTAGTTCACAGCCAGACACAAAAGGTGGAGGTCTATTCCTTAATAAAATGGTTGCCATTACCACTGAATATTGGTGTCAAGGTTTATGCTAATTCTAACAATAAGAAAGGTAGGAGGGCCTAGGCTGCTTGTCCTGGTTGGAGCCACTTCTACCACTCGATTGTGGGGGTGGGAAAAACGAAAATGCTTACAGCACCTGGTATTCCCAGGCGGTCACCCATCCAAGTACTAACCAGGCCCGACGCTGCTTGGCTTCCGAGATCAGACGAGATCGGGCGCGTTCAGCGTGGTGTGGCCGTAAGCGAAAGCTGCCCTCTCAGTCGGTCGCCTCATGGTTGTCATCCGCTTTCTACTGCTGTTGTGACGCCGGAGCCTTTTTTTTTTTTTTTTTTTTTGTTTTGTCCAACACTGCGGAGCCGAGGCTCACGTTTGGAGTTTGGGTTTTTGGCTGGAGCTTGGCACCGGCCAAGGCCACAGTGTCAGGCCCGGCTCTAGGTGTGGATCTAGGCCGGAGGCTCAGGGTTTGAAGATGGTGGAGAAAGACCCACCACCGGCTCCCAGTTTCACCTGGGCTTTGGCTCACATTTCATGCGGGAGCTCCGTCTGAGCCGCCCGCTCTTGGTGGTGGCTCAACCCTCGTATTGTCCTCAAATTTGCTCACATCTTTTATCCTTGGGGTCAATTTGACCCAAGCTATTTCAACCTCCAGGCAATGATTATAATTAAAATTGCTACCCATTTTTATGTGTCAGGTACTTCACGTTTCTTGGTTTACTACCTAAATAGCCCTTTAAATTAAATATGACCACCACCCACCCCCCCCCCCCCCCAAACCCCGGCATGCACCCAAAATACCTAGTATTGGAAAAATATGCAAATCACCATAAAATCTCTCAGTTTGACCCTAACTTGAAAAGAAGGACCTTTTTTTTTTTCCTGTTTTAATGGCTTTATATTATTTCTAAGTAAATTTTATTTTGTCATTTATATCATTTGGAAAGAAAAACTATACCTTTTATCAAAGACAGAAACATGTATTATGTTTGGGCTCTCAAGTATATCATTTTCGATTGATGGTGTTACGAAGAGCTCAAACGCTGTTTTTATGTCTTGGACATGGCTGACGGTGTATCTGGTGGGGCCTGGAACCATTTTGATGACATTAACAGCATTAAATGTAACCTGTCATTCAGGTGGGGAGAGGGACTATAATAACTTTCCATTTTTGTAAGGTAACTTGTCTGCTGGTGGTTGAGAGACAACGGGAGGGTCAATACTAAGGCTCTCATTCCCATCAGAGGAGGATGTCTCATAATCAGGGTCCTCCTCAACATTATCCTCTGTCTCAGACACATTCTCCTCTATGTCACTTTCACTGTCAAAGAGCTGTGACAAAACCGCATTGGCACGAAACCTTTGCTTAGAGGTCATTTTCAAGTGAAAGAGAACATAAAGCAAGAGCACACAGCGCACCAAGTGAAATGGTTTTGAAAGCTGCGGTGCAAGCTTTCATATGTTTGCTCCTCCCCTTTGTAGTGTGAACTGCCAATCTCCTCACTGGAACCACATTTCCACACCCCAACAGTGCAGGAAATATCAGCGTACTTGTTGGAAATATATTTCTCCTCCCCCATGTCATGTGAACTGTCAGTGGTTCTCATGCTACCACAGGTATGGTTATGATGGGTTAGGGCCAGACCCGATCCAAGTGGGGCACATGCCCCAGTAACAATCTGTGGTGCCCCGGTAAATGGTTGTGAAAAATAACATAGCTCCCAAGGGGGGGTTGACCCCTGGTCAGCCTAATCAACTGTCAGTAGCTTTGAATAAAAGTGTCAGCTCAATGACTCTGAAAGTAATGTAACGCAACTAGCCTATTGTCGTTGCTGATGCATTCCCCGCATGAGGATGTGAGCACTAGGGTTTCGCGCCCCAGAAGGGCCTCAAATCTAGCAACACCCCCTCTGCTTCAGGGCCCTAAAGCAGAGGGAAGGTTTTTTGAAGATTATAAAATTGCATGTTAGTGGCCTCAATATCATCCAAAACAACCAAATGAAATGTGTGAACGATGTTGATATTTCTTATGTTTTATACCGCCAGAACAACCTGGGCTCAAATTCAGCCCAGAGAACACCGATGTGCACAAAATGTGTACAGGACATTGAAAACACATCATCATGTTCATTTTACGTTCACCCAGTTGTCCCCATTAAATTAGGAAAAGTCATGAAATATGAGGCAAAAAAACAAAGTCAATAATCCATTGAAACATTGAATGGGGTCACATGGACCCCAAAGATAATAGGAGGGTTACACTCCTGCTTAAGCCTGACCTCCATTTTACCGAGGGGCTCCCAGCCTTAAGCCTCTCTCCCGATACCTCGTTCTCAGCCCTTGGCGCCAGAACCGCGGGCAACTGGTCACCCAGACAGGACTGGGACAACTGCTTACACCAACGGTTGCAGAAGTGTAATTTGTGGGATCAGACCTATCTTTCAGCTGACACAGCGCTGACAGACATACTTACAGCCATGCGCATTTTGATACTGACAAAACGTAGGCATAGATATAATGATGTAGACACAACCTGGATGCAGTAACCTGGAAGAGGTCGGTCTACTTTAGTTGTAGCTCACTGCCAGACACACAAGGTGGCAGTCTATTCCTTAATAAAATGGTTGCCATTACCACTAAATATTGGTGTCAAGGTTTAAGCTAATTCTAACAATAAGAAAGGTAGGAGGGCCTAAGTTGCTTGTCCTGGGGCAGGCCTTAGATAATCTGGGGGAAAGCCATAGATAAGAAAAAGAATAAAAAGGAAGAGGGTGAATGTTGGCGTGCCAAGGCGGTCTCTTCTTCCGCTGTGCGGACCAGCCCGGCTGGTGTCGCGTATCGTGTTTGGATAATACACAATAAACCTTTTTTGCATCAGGCGCGGTGGATGTTGATCAGGCTCAGGTACTGAAGCAACGAAGGCTTGAGGACATTCAAAAAAAGTGTGACGAGGGGCCCCCAGCCGTTGGGCCCAGGTTGGAGCCACTTCTACCACTCGATTGTGGGGGTGGGAAAAACAAAAATGCTTACAGCACCTGGTATTCCCAGGCGGTCACCCATCCAAGTACTAACCAGGCCCGACGCTGCTTGGCTTCCGAGATCAGACGAGATCGGGCGCATTCAGCGTGGTGTGGCCGTAAGCGAAAGCTGCCCTCTCAATCGGTCGCCTCATGGTTGTCATCTGCTTTCTACTGCTGTTGTGACGCCGGAGCCTTTTTTTTTTTTTTTTTTTGTTTTGTCCAACAATGCGGAGCCGAGGCTCACTTTTGGAGTTTGGGTTTTCGGCTGGAGCTTGGCATGGGCCGCCCGCTCTTGGTGGGGGCTTAACCCTCATATTGTCCTCAAATTTGCTGACACCTTTTATCCTTGGTTTCAATTTGACCCAAGCTATGTCAACCTCCAGGCAATGATTATAATTAAAATTGCTACCCATTTTTATTTGACAGGTACTTTACCTTTCTTAGTTTACCAGCTAAATAGCCCTTTAAATTAAATATTACCACCACCACCACCCCCAACCTCGGCAAACACCCAAAATACCTACCATTGGACAAATCTGCAAATCACCATAAATTCTCTCAGTTTGACCTTAACTTGGAAAGAAGGACCTTTTGTTCCTGTTTTAATGGCTTTATATTAATTCTAAGTACAATTTTTTGTTTTTGTCATTTATATCATTTGGAAAGAAAAACAATATCTTTTATCAAAGAGAGAAACATGCATTATGTTGGGGCTCTCAAGTATATCATTTTCGATTGATGGTGTTACAGCGCGCTGCTTGACACTCCTTGCGTAATGCCCCTTTTCCAAGCACTCACGGCAGACAAACTGAGGGCAAAGTCGCATCACATGAACCGGGCTCATGCACAAACGGCAGATCTTCACCTGCCTATCATGCATGACCCGAAAATACAGTGGTCCATCTCCCGTATCAAAACGCACGCTGTATGGCAACGAAGCAACCTCTTTCGGGAATTTGACCCTGAGAAACTGCGTGCCATCCGCCACTGCAGTGCCTGGGTAAAAACGGCTGCGGAGAGGTAGAATCGGAGTCACACTCCACCTATTTGTCCAATTGCCGGTCCTCAGTCATTCGCGTTGAAATCCATTCCCGTTAATTGGAAAACACAGGAAAATTCTGCCCCTCTGCATATAAACTGCTCAGGGGAGGAAAAAATCAAAAAGCAAAAGAAGCACTACAAAAGTAATAGACGAGTACAATAAACAATCAAAAGAAAAAAGAAACAAACACTGTGAGAGCCTCTCTCTCTCTCCCACGTCTGCAGCCACAATCTCACGCTTGTGACATCACAATCGGGCGCGTTGGGCGCGGTGTGGCCGTAAGAAAAACAACATGTTTTATCAATATCTTTTATCACTTGTCCATCCGCATGTCATATCTACTTTTGTTGTCCAAAACGCTCGAGCCAACACCATTAAGCAAACCCCCAGCTTCTTCTCTTTGTTCAGGAGTAAGCTGGCGAGAGAATTCCTCTCCAGCCGTCAATCCCAGCCCAGCCCCGCAGTCCTTCTCAGCGCCATCAGTCCGTCCGCCATTCAAAATTCTTTTCCTTGAATCCATGTCATGTTGAAAAACCACATTAACAGCTGTATTACTAGAACTTTCACCATGATTGAAAACTCGAAGTCGATGTTCAGACAATTGATCAGAAAACACAGAACTCGCCATTTGTTTCAAATCCGTATCCATAGCGATTTGTCGAATTGCCGGTCCTCAGTCATTCGCGTTGAAATCCATTCCCGTTAATTAAAAAAACGCACGAAAATTCTGCCCCTCGCAGATAAACTGCTCAGGGGAGGAAAAAACCAAAATGCAAATGAATCACTACAAAAGTAACAGACGAGTACAATAAACAATCAAAAGAAAAGAGAAACAAACACCGTGAGAGCCTCTCTCGCTCCCACTTCTGCAGCCACAATCTCACAATTGTGACATCACAATCGGGCGCGTTCGGCGCGGTGTGGCCGTAAGAAAAACAACATGTTTTATCAATATCTTTTATCACTTGTCCATCCGCATGTCATATCTACTTTTGTTGTCCAAAACGCTCGAGCCAACACCATTAAGCAAACCCCCAGCTTCTTCTCTTTGTTCAGGAGTAAGCTGGCGAGAGAATTCCTCTCCAGCCGTCAATCCCAGCCCAGCCCCGCAGTCCTTCTCAGCGCCATCAGTCCGTCCGCCATTCAAAATTCTTTTCCTTGAATCCATGTCATGTTGAAAAACCACATTAACAGCTGTATTACTACAACTTTCACCATGATCCAAAACTCCAAGTCCATGTTCAGACAATTGATCAGGAAACACAGAACTGGCCATTTGTTTCAAATCCGTATCCATAGCGATTTGTCCAATTGCCGGTCCTCAGTCATTCGCGTTGAAATCCATTCCCGTTAATTAGAAAACACACGAAAATTCTGCCCCTTGGCAGATAAACTGCTCAGGGGAGGAAATAACCAAAAAGCAATAGAAGCACAACAAAAGTAACAGACGAGTACAATAAACAATCAAAAGAAAAAAGAAACGAACACTGTGAGAGCCTCTCTCTCTCCCACGTCTGCAGCCACAATCTCACGCTTGTGACATCACAATCGGGCGCCTTCAGCATGGTGTGGCCGTAAGAAAAACAACATGTTTTATCAATATCTTTTATCACTTCTCCATCCGCATGTCATATCTACTTTTGTTGTCCAAAACGCTCGAGCCAACACCATTAAGCAAACCCCCAGCTTCTTCTCTTTGTTCAGGAGTAAACTGGCGAGAGAATTCCTCTCCAGTCGCCAATTCCACTCCAACACACGTCGGCAATTCCACCCCAGCCCCGCAGTCCTTCTCAGCGCCATCAATCAGTCCGCCCTTCAAAACTCTTTCCCTTGAATCCATGCCAAGTTGAAAAACCACATTAACAGCTGTATTACTAGAACTTTCACCATGATCCAAAACTGGGAGTCGATGTTCAGACAATTGATCAGGAAACACAGAACTGGCCGTTTGTTTAAAATCCGTATCCATAGCGATTTGTCCAATTGCCGGTCCTCAGTCATTGGCGTTGAAATCCATTCCCGTTAATTGGAAAACACACGAAAATTCTGCCCCTCGCAGATAAACTGCTCAGGGGAGGAAAAAACCAAAAAGCAAATGAATCACTACAAAAGTAACAGACGAGTACAATAAACAATCAAAAGAAAAAAGAAACAAACACTGTGAGAGCCTCTCTCTCGCTCCCACTTCTGCAGCCACAATCTCACAATTGTGACATCACAATCGGGCGCGTTCAGCGCGGTGTGGCCGTAAGAAAAACAACATGTTTTATCAAAGACAGAAACATGTATTATGTTCAGGCTCTCAGGTATATGTTGTTGGATTGATGGTGTTACGAAGAGCTCAAATGCCGATTTTATGTCTTGGACATGGCTGACAGTGTATGTGGTGGGACCTGGAACCATTTTGATGACATTAGCAGCATTAAGCCTGACCTCCATTTTACCGAGGGGCTCCCATCCTTAATAAAATGCTTTCCATTACCGCTAAATATTGACGTCAATGTTTAAGCTAATGCAAACAATAAGAAAGTTCAATTTAAATTTTAAATTAAATATTACCACCACCACCCCCAACCCCGGCAAACACCCAAAATACCTACTTTTGCAAAAATATGCAAATCACCATAAAATCTCAGTTGGACCTTAAATTGGAAAGAAAGACCTTTTTTCTTGTTTTAATGCCAATCTCCTCACTGGAACCACAGTCAACTTTGGGTGTAGTTCACAGCCAGACACAAAAGGTGGAGGTCTATTCCTTAATAAAATGGTTGCCATTACCACTGAATATTGGTGTCAAGGTTTATGCTAATTCTAACAATAAGAAAGGTAGGAGGGCCTAGGCTGCTTGTCCTGGTTGGAGCCACTTCTACCACTCGATTGTGGGGGTGGGAAAAACAAAAATGCTTACAGCACCTGGTATTCCCAGGCGGTCACCCATCCACGTACTAACCAGGCCCGACGCTGCTTGGCTTCCGAGATCAGACGAGATCGGGCGCGTTTTTTTTTTTTTTTTTTTATTGAATATAGTTTATTTACATTCCATAAAACTATTTTCCATAATCATGGTCATACAAAAATGTGCACATTATGCATCAGCAGTTAAAATCAAGAACAATAAAAGAAACAGGAATCTGCAGAAAACACATCAATAAGATCAACAGGCAGGCAGACATATGAAAACACCATCAACTGTCAGCTCAATAAAAGCATTATTCCGAAGAACAAGACTGCGAAACAGAATTGGGACATCGTGGAATTGAAAATAATCAAATAAAAGCTGAACAGTTTTCCGTAGTTCTCTTTCATATAATTTACATATGTCCACGTAGTATTTCTTGTGCCGCACCAGTGCCCTCCTTAAATAAACAGTGTGCCGGGCCACCGATAAAAACATATTCAAAACAAGAGTGTTTTTTGAGCGGCCCTTATACCCAAATAAAAACACAGTTTCCCAATTAGCTTCTAACAAACTCCTATCCAATAAAAAACATTCCACAATATATTTCAGTTTAGTCATAAAACACTTCAGTTTCACACAGTTAAAAAACATATGTTTAAAACCCTCCTCACCCTCCCCGCATATCCTGCATTTTGCATCATCAACCATTCCCATACAGCACAACCTCATTTCGTTAAAAATACAATTATGACACAATAAAAAATCAAATGCCTCTAAAACAAGATTCTTAAAACGAAATGTGGATGATTTCCATATATCCCTCACTGAGAACCCAGGAAAAAGCCTTCCCCAATAGTCATAAGATCTAGGTTCCATAAAAAGTCCTTCTCTAAAAACCGAATAAAAGAATCTCAAACTTGCGTCAATAAAAGGCTCATTGTTGGGCTTCAGTAACACCCCAGGTTTAGTCTCCAGCCCACCCACCGGTCCCATGGCGGCTTGCTCAAGCCAATCAGCCGGAATTGCCTTCTTGAGCCTCTTATATTGGTTGCTGATTGTAACCTGGCTCTTGACTTCCTCCTTCTCTTCCATGATATCGATTATCGCCTGCACTGGCAGAAACCCAGGTCTGACGACATACAGTACATCTTGTAACAGCTGTATACCCGCATCAAACCACCCCTTGAAAAAAATCGGACTCCCATCATCTGAAATATTCGGATTTAAAAAAAGCGATTGGTTTAAAATCAGATTTTTCCCCTCAGGCTTCACCGTAATGTGATGTAAAAAATCCCCCCATGCTCTAAAAACTTCTTTATAAAATTCAGGTATCCCAGTCAGCATGTATTCCTTCATTCTCATCCACAATCCTGCTTCTCCCTTTCCTCCCCCTCCACATTTCCCAAGAAAAAACCTCATCACCTCCTTCCAATCCTGTACACCCGCACCTAGATACTTTTTCACCACCTTAACACGTGCACTTTTCATTCTTATAAAACTATCTAAAAGCCCCAGTCCCCCTTCTTCCACCCTTCCTATTAATGTGTTGTAGGCTATCTTCGAAGGCTTTCCATCCCAAATAAAATTTAAAACAGCTTTTTTTAGTGATTTAAAAACCCACGTCGGCACGCTGACTACCGCCACCAGATACCAGAGCTTAGCTAAAAACAAAGAATTTAAAATCAAAACCTTCCCTTTTAGCTGAAGATCCCGTCGTTTCCAGAAATTTAACCTGTTCTCAACATTTTTCAATGCCTCCTCCCAAATCAGCTGCCTTGTAACAATTTCATCCACTCCCATCCGTATCCCCAAAATCTTAACATCACTAGTTTCTTCCCTAAAATGTAGTCTCCCCTCTAAACTATCAACACCTCCTAATCTCAAATACACCGTCTTCTCCAGATTAACCTTCGCACCCGTCCCTCTGCAATACTTATTTAGGATCCCCATTGCTACTTGAATACTATCAGAATCCCGTACAATCAAAGTGGTGTTGTCAGCATATTGTAAAATCTTTATTTCCTTCCTTGAATCTCCAACATGAAACCCCCTCACCCCCCTGTCCGCACTGATGGCTAAACCCAGAGGCTCTGCCACCAAGGTGAACAACATAGCAGACAGTGGGCAACCCTGTCTAATAGACCTTCTAATAGGAAAAAAAATCTGTTAAAAAACCATTGCACTTGATACAGCTGACAGCTTTACGGTAGAGACATTTTAACCATCGCCGCATGTTCGGACCAAAACCGAACACTTCCAGCAATTTAAAAAGATAGGCATGCTCCACCCTATCAAAAGCCTTCTCAAAATCGACACTAATAACATAACCCTTTTCCTTTTTGTCGTTGACATACCACATTGTGTCCCTGATGTTGCTCACTGTGTCCGAGATGTCCCTACCTTGCACAGCATATGCTTGGCTCGATGTGATGATTGACGGCAGGATTCGCTTCATCCTGTTTGCTAAAACTTTTGCCAGGATTTTATAATCTGTATTCAAACAGCTGAGGGGTCGAAAGTTTCTCAAATCCCTTTTATCACCCTTTTTTTGTATATTGTTTTTATTAACCCCTCCGTCATACTCGACATCAACTCTCCTTTATTAAAAATATCCTTAAAAATCTCATATAAAATAGGTATAAGAACATTCCTAAAAACCTTATAAAATACACTTGATAAACCATCTAGCCCCGGACTTTTTTTCCATTATTCAATTGCTGAATAGCTGCCTCGATTTCACTTTCATGAACATCACTCTCGCACATTTCTCTGTCCCCTTTGGAAAGTCTGCTTCCAATGTGATTTAATAAGTAAGTTTCATCCTCCCTACAAACCTCTTCCTCCTTAAATAAATTAAGATAAAAACCCATCACCTCTCTCAATATACCCTCCTTACCCTTGACTTCCCTGCCTTCCCCTGTCACAATACTACTTACCACGTCTGCCTTTCGCCTAGCCTTTTCCAAAGCGTACATCCCCCAACCCCTCCACCGCCCTTCGTAACTCCAGCTCCAAATCCACCCTAACTGCACTCTCTTCCATCCTTTCCCTCCTCTTCATCTTAATGCCATATCGGTTAGAATATGACCTAATCACATTTTTAAGGTTATCCCACCGCACCCTTTTATCATCTAAATACATATCGTCCATCACACTGTTCAGAAAAATATTTTCCACATTCCTTTTGTATACAACATCCTTTAAAAACTCATTGTTTAAAACCCAAACCCCCGAACCTCTTTCCACCTCACTAAAATCCAAAAGTTTCAAATGAAAAATCATTGCCACTCACACAAGATAAAATCAATCCTACTTTGTTTTAAAACACCATTCACAATCTGTCTTCTCGAAAAATCCCTAACGTCTTTGTTCCTTTCCCCCCAAACATCCACCAAGTCATATTTCGTAATTAAATTAAAAAGTTCAGTTCGCCCCCTGTCCTGTTTAAAAACCATCTTAACATCAATGTCCTTTCTCCCTAAAACAGTATTAAAATCACCTACTAAAAAAACGTTGTTCCACCCCGCCATTAAAACGTTAATGTTTTTATAAAAACGTACTCTGTCATCTTTGACATTAGGTGCGTGTATATTACACAAGATTATCTCCTCGGTATTATACAATAATTTAATCACCAGCATCCTACCACAGTTGTCAATAAAAATACAATCAGTTTTTTCACACACACGTCTCCATATCAATGTGGCCACCCCCCTCCTCCCATCCACCTCATTATTGAAATAAAAATCCCCATCCCAAACCCGTCTATACAGTTCAACCATTTCATCCTTCCCATACGTCTCTTGCAGACAGACAACATCACAGTTAATCGTTTGAAGCAAAAGTCTCTGAAATTTTTCTACACACCTCAAGCCTCTCGCATTTATCGAGGCTATAGTTAAACAGCTCATGAAGAACAAAAAAAAAGTTCCTACATGTCCGATCATTCTGGCATGTCCGACAAAGCATCATATTTATTAGTATGAAGGATTGCAGTTCTAAGTCCCCGTTTCTCTCTCCTCTCTCGTTGTAGCTTCAAAACCTTGTCAATATTTATTGTAGCTCTGCTCTTCTTCCTTTGTCGAACACACGCCAAAATACCAGAATCCAAAAAAATATCATCGATTGCCATGTCTTTTCCCTTTTCCTCAGATCTCTGCAATTTCCCCTCGTCCTCAGATGCAGAGTTATCCATTTCCTAATCCAGACTCGTTAGCTCTTGCTCTCCCCCGCCCTCCACCGCCACCACAACACCTCTCTCCATTCTCTCTGTGCCCACCTTGACAACGAGCTGTTCCGATCCTCCATTCTCCCTGTTCGAGCAGTCTCCTCCTTCCTCGGAAAAAGCCAACCCTCCAGCTTCACTCTGCTGCAAAGGTCCCGTCCGGCCAGTATCCATCTGCTCTGCATTCAGTGAGGCAGACAAATCCACTGCGCCCACCTCCTTCTCCTCCTTCTCACGCAGACTCACCTCCTCCTCGGGCACGCAGGAGCAGTGCATGAAAGCCCTGTGACAGTCTGGGCAGCACGCTGCTTGACATTCTTTTGTGTAATGCCCCTGTTCCAAGCACTCACTGCAAACAAACTGCAGGCAGGCCCGCATCACATGATCCGGGCTCATGCACAAACGGCAGATCTTCACCTGCCTATCGTGTATGACCCGAAAATACTGTGGTCCGTCTCCTGTGTCAAAACGTACACTGTAAGGCAACGAGGCAACCTCTTTCAGGAATTTGACAAGAAGAAGAAGTGTGCCATTCGCCAATGCAGTGCCTGGGTAAAAATGCCTGCGGAGAGGTAAAATCGGAGTCACTCCCCACCTTTCCCACTTATCCACAATCACTGAGTCTTCTATATAAGTCGGCAAGTTCAAAAAGGAGACCATTACCTCCGTAGCACACAATCTGCGCACCTCACAAACGCATCTCTTCACCTGCACTTTGTCCAACAGAGGCTGGCAGTAACCCTCCTTTTCTAAAGTTATGTCAAACTCATTGTTGGGTCGGCTCCTTACCCCAATCAGTTTCCCTCTGCCAAGCTTTGCATCAACCACCTCAATAACGTCCATTGCCCTGGAAATCATCCAATTCCAAAATGAGCGTAGCGTCTTTGGAATAGGTTTTCTGATATCTAGTTCCCTGCCGTAATTTCTCAGTTAACTGTTGTCTTCTCAATTTCTCCATCCCCTTATCATTTCTACTCTTGTCGTCCAAAACGCTTGAACCAACAACATGAACCAAACCCACAGCTTCTTCTTGTCGTTCAGTTGGAAGCTGGCCAGAGCATTCCACTCCAGCCACCAATTCCACCCCAACACACGTCAACAGTCCAGCCCTGCAGTCCTTCTCAGCGTCTCCAATTCGTCCGTCATTCAAAACTTTTTCCATTGTATCCATTCCACGTTCAAAAACCACATTAATATCCATATTAGCAGAACTTTTACCTTGATCCAAAACTCGTTGCTGATGGTCAAACAATTGATCCGAAATTCCAGAACTAGCCATTCCTGTCAAGTCCGTATCCATAATTCTTTGTCGAGTTGCCAGTCCTGAGTCATTCACGTTGTTATCCATTCCCGTTAATTACAAAAAACACGAAAATTCTCCCCCTCGGCAGATAAACTGCTCGGGAGAAAAAGACAAACACAAAAAGAAAAATAAGCACTACAAAATCAACACACTAGTATAATAAACAAAGAAAATAAACGGAACAAACACTGTGGGAGCCTCTCTCCCACTTCTGCAGCCACAATCCTACACCTCTGACGTCACAATCGGGTGCGTTCAGCGTGGTGTGGCCGTAAGCGAAAGCTGCCCTCTACATCAGTTGCCTCATGGTTGTCATCCGCTTTCTACTGCTATTGGTGGGGGCTCAACCCTCGTATTGTCCTCAAATTTGCTCACATCTTTTATCCTTGGGGTCAATTTAACCCAAGCTATTTCAACCTCCAGGCAATGATTATAATTAAAATTGCTACCCATTTTTA
The DNA here is from genome assembly GCA_019788955.1 of Albula glossodonta. Taxonomy (NCBI): domain Eukaryota; kingdom Metazoa; phylum Chordata; class Actinopteri; order Albuliformes; family Albulidae; genus Albula; species Albula glossodonta. The sequence continues at coordinate 26,561 of JAFBMS010001072.1, read as the reverse complement.
TGTGTCAGGTACTCTACGTTTCTTGGTTTACTACCTAAATAGCCCTTCAAATTAAACATGACCAGCCCCCCAACCCCGGCATACACCCAAAATACCTACCATTGGAAAAATATTCAAATCACCACAAAATCTCACTGATTGGCCTGAAATATGAAAGAAAGTTTCTTGTTTTAATGGCTTTATATTATTTCTAAGTACAATTTTTTTGTCATTTATATCATTTGGAAAGAAGAACAATATCTTCTATCAAAGACAGAAACATGTATTATGTTTGGGCTCTCAAGTATATCATTTTCGATTGATAGTGTTACAAAGAGCTCAAATGCTGATTTTATGTCTTGGACATGGCTGACAGTGTATCTGGTGGGGCCTGGAACCATTTTGATGACATTAGCAACATTAAGTCTAACCTGTCATTCAGGTGGGGAGAGGGACCATAATAACTTTCCATTTTGTAAGGTAACTTGTCTGCTGGTGGTTGAGAGACAACGGGAGGGTCAATACTAAGGCTCTCATTCTCATCAGAAGAATTTCGGAAGGGAGTTTGTGTGGTCTGCTGATTGTCAGGATGCATTTAACAATATTAACTCTGACTTTCCGCATCCTTTCAAGCTGAAAGTAGACGCTAGCGGAACTGGAGCTGGGGCTGTGCTACTGTAGGAGTATTCCCACGGAATTGATTACCCTGTGTGCTACTTCTCCAGGAAGTTTCTTAAACATCAATTCAATTACAGCACCATCGAGAAAGAGGCGTTGTCATTGATACTAGCCCTTGCACACTTCGAAGTGTACATTGGTTCCACTCCACTTCCCGTGGAAGTCTTCACGGACCACAATCTGCTGGTGTTTTTGTCTAGAATGAAGAACTCTAATCAGCGTATCATGTGCTGGTCATTGTTTCATCAAAGTTTTAACCTTGACATTAAATATAAATGAGGTAAGGAGAATGTGCTAGCGGATACATTGTCTCGGTCTTTCTAGATAGCTGGCACTGTAAGTCAACATGGGATGTTGATTTTAGTGGTGGGGGTGTTACGTCTGTATAGTTGCCTATGTTATGTTTCTTCTCCCCCTCCCTTTTTTTTTGAAAGTCATTTCGTTTCAGTTTTCACAGCCGCTTGCTTCATTGGATTACCCTATAAGAGTGCCGTTTTATTGGAATATGTTCATCCACATCAATGTAGTGGCAAATCACATTTGAGCAAGACGGCACATCTGAAAACAAAGCAGAGTAAGAATGGATCAGATTAACTATCACTACAAGCATCCTCAGACAAATGACACAAAGTCCTCCAAAATCTCAGAATTTTGCAACCGAACACCATCAATTTGCACATCAAGTAAACGTAAACCATCCTCCTCAGGACAGTATGAAGTCGGCACAGAAACTGAAGCAACAGGCAGGACAGGCTGATCTTGTGCGGCTGACTGATCAACAGGCCTGGCTTCTCGCGAAACATACGGTTTCAGAGTATTTATGTGGCAAAAGTTTTTCGCCTCCTGTCGGGAGTATGAATGACGTAGTCATTTCAGTCGGTTTTGATTCCACAACATAAAGACCTGAAAATCTTGCCTGCAGCAACACAAGGACCTTTTCCCCTATGGAGAAAGATCTAGACACAGACTTCTTATCGAAGGGAGACTTCATCTTACTCTGTGTGGACAATAGAGAGGCTCGAGCAGCATCACATGCAGGATGGAGGCGCTCACGAAAAGAACTCACATAATCAAGCACATTGTTGCTGTGAACTTTGTCATCTGACATCCACCTCTCTCAAAGCAACTTCAAAGGACCACGAACAGTGTGTCCGAACACAAGATCTGCAGGACTAAATCCTAGCGATTCCTGAATGGTCTCACGCATAGCAAATAAAAGAAGGGGTATCCCCTCATCCCACTGTTTAGCAGAATCTAAACAGTATGTAGGTAGCATTGACTTCAAAGTTTGATGGAACCACTCTAAGGCTCCTTGCGATTTAGGAAGATACACACTGGACATCACGTGAGTGATAGAGAGCTGAGAGAGATCCTGCTGGAACAAACGAGAGAAAAACTTAGAGCCCTGGTCAGTCTGCACGAACTTAGGTAGGCCAAATATAGAGAAGAATTGAACTAGCGCTCTTACTACAGGCTTGGCTTTTAGCTTTCAGAGGCACAGCCTCTGGATATCTAGTTGCACTGCACATGACACTTAGCAAATACTTATGACCAGATTTTGTTCAAGGTAGTGGAATAACGCAGTCTAAAATAATTCTTTCAAATGGTTCACCAATAAGTGGAATTGGTCAAAGCACGGGGGACAATCTGATTTGGCTTCCAAGCTAGCTGACAACTGTGGCATGAGCGACAGTGCTTTACAACATCACTTTTCAATCAAGGCCAGAAAAAATGATGGAGTATGCGGTTATATGTCTTAGTAACTCCTAAGTGACCTGACAAGTCATGATCATGCCCTAATATCAAGACTTGCTGCCGAAATTTCTGTGGGACAACCAACTGAAAAATGGAATTCCATCCCAAATCACCCAGATTTGACAGTGTCCTTTTTCACATCAATACCTCCGCATCCCAGAAATAAACAACGGACTTTGACGAAATTCCGTCCTTATACACAGCTGAGGAACGACACTTAGCAAGGGATAAATCATTTCTTTGTTCCTGAGAAATCAGGGCTTTATCAAATCCGATTCAGTACCGCAAGCGGTGGAGAGCGTATCTCACATCTCCTCAACTTTTGGTGACGGCTCAAGCGAAACAGGATCGCTAGAGTTTAAAAAGGTACCGGCCAATTCAATTGTTTCCCCAAGTTTATTCGATTGTGCCTGTGTGACGGCACAAGCAGGAAACACTGATGGGAATTCAAAGGCTAACTCAACTGAACTGTGTGACTCACTGGGACTTTCGATCACCTCAGGTAAAGGAGGAGGCATTTTTCCAACTGCTAAATCATTTCCCAAAACAAAGCTAACCCCCTTCACAGGTAACTGTGGGCGAATAGTAACTTTGCATAGCCCAGAAAACAGATCGCACTCCAGATGTACATAGCGCAAAGGTGCTCTGATGATACCGAACTCCTATACTATTCCTTGGACTAAAACATCTGAACCACAGAATGTTTCACCAGAAAATGGTAAAACTGATTCGAGAATAAAAGATTGCGCAGCCCTGGTATCACGTAAGATAGTAATAGGAACTGGATCCTCTCCTCAACCAGGGAGTGAAACCCTGGATTCCAAATCCCCAAATGGATTGTACATAGCATCTACCAACTGCCCCTCACAATTGGACAACGGAATCACAGAGCGAACCAACCCCACGCCTTTAGGAGACCTTTTGGGTGAATTGTTTTTCTTTTTTAAAACTGGACACACAGCAATCATATGTCCCACCTCATGACAATAGAAACACTCATGGGGGTCATTTTGAGATGCCTGTTTGGGAAGTCTGGACATTTTCCAGCTTCTTTTCGGGCTAGTCTTTAGACTCTCCCTATGTGATGGCGAGGTAAACACAGTTTCATGCGTGAGCACAAATTCATCCACGCATACTGCAGCCTTAGCTAAAGAGGATACTTTCTGATCATTTAGGTGGGTGGCCACCGCCTCGGGAATACAGTTCCTAAATTCCTCTAAGTATCAACTCTCAAAGTTGCTCCCTAGTGTCGGCTTTTTGCGACGCACACCACCTATCAAACATGTTTTCCTTCTCTCTAGCAAATTCAACATATGTCTGCTGATTAGTTTTTTAAGATCTCTGAACCGTTGACGATAAGCCTCAGGCACAAGTTCGTATGCATTGAGAATAGTAGTTTTCACAATTTCGTAGTTTGAACTCTGCTGAACAGTGAGCGCGGAATAGACCTCCTGCACCTTCCCAACCAACACACATTGCAACAACAAAGTCCAAACCTCCTTCGGCCACCGCAAAGTAGTTTCTACCCTTTCAAAATGACAGAAATATTTTTCTACCTCTTTTTCATAAAAAGGTGGTACCAGCTGTATATTTCTGCCTACATCAAAGTGAGCCTCAGTAGGAGCAGAGACAGACGGGACTGGCTGTGGGAGAATGACCTTACTGGACAACTCCAGTTTCCTTAATTCAAATTCCCTTTCTTCGCGAAGACGATCCCTCTTGCATTCATGTTCGCGATCTTCGCATTTGTGTTCTCGTTGGTGTTCATCCTGTTCCATCTGCTTTAATTTTCGCTCCTGCTCATGATCAAGCCGCTTCAACTCGATCTCTTGTTGCATTTCTTTTTCCTTAAATACAGGATCCTCCTGGTCCGCAGGCAACTTTGTGGCCTCGAGCTGTATCTCCTTTTCTTTGACCGACAATTATTTTAATTTGATTGCACCAGCAGAGTAATCTACTGAAGACACTGAAAGTTCAGGAGAACTGGGAGAAAGTTTGGGTTTTACAATTAAAACACCCTTCTCCAATAGTGCATCCCTGACTGACTTTAGCAGGCTTTCTTTTAACTTTTTATCAGCACTAGTGAGCCAAATTGTATAGTGTTCTGCCACATCTACCAATTGCTCTTTGGTTAATTTGTCTAATAACTCGTCAGAGGTGTCTACCACAAATTCATTGATTAGAGAAGCCATTTTCAAGAAGTCACACAAATTGATATCCTAACCAGTTACGGGAAAGTAATACAAACAGAAGAGGGCTAACACATTCACCTACAGCCTACCAAAATGCTGCAACTCACATCATCCCAAAATGTTACACAAGCAACCATCCTACAAAACCAGAAATAATAGGACTAATAACATACATCATCAAACTGCAAGTGGCTCATACAAACGATCCTGGACAGACCGAATGAGTACCCCATATGCACAGACAAATGCAGAAATGAGTCTAGCTCAATTACAGAAAAACAAAATTGCGAGGCAATAGAAGACACCGTGAATCACCAAAGCCAACCCATTTGCTAGGGTGCGACAAACTCCAGCTTGTAATTACTTAACCAAAAACAAAACTAAATAAAATCTTGCTAGTCTTCAAGGAATGACCAAGTGAAGGCAGCTTTAAACGCGAAACTCGTGACAATTCAATCCCATCCCAAACTGAGACTAAAAAGTCTAACGTGTACCTCCCCCCGGAGTTACCTTGAAAACAAGGAAGACAAAATAACAAACGAAAACAAAAAATTGTGCCCGATGGAAAGATTGGCTCATAGCACAATCTAGCTGGGACACTCTTACTAACCAGAGTTCTCGAGCAACTTGGTGAACACAAAAGTGCCTATACTCACCCCACACCAAAATGCTGTCCAAACAAAAGTCTCAAAGGCACAGACAAGGCCCCAAATTTGTTACATCCCTGTCTAGGGTCAGTGACGCAAACAAAAGAAATAGGCTAAACCAGAGCCGCTCAGCCAGCCAGCAAAACACAAAAATTTAATAAGAGTTAAAGGAAATTGTATTAAACTTGTATAAAATTAAGAATAATAATAATAAACAAGAGAATTTCACCTAAATACACACAAAAGCTCCGGGCGAGCTGGCAAGAGTAGCTGCTAAACAGTGAACAAAGGCCCACATTGTCTCTTGTCAGAGCACAACTGAAAACAAGCCTCCACCTCCTTACAGCCCCGACCTCTTCCCCTCTTGTAGTCGGACATGCTGCCTTCAAACTTGCCGCTCTCAATCCCACAGCCAATCACGGCGAACCATGCGGAGCCCACTACTTTACGGTCCTAGAAAGAACTCGCACAGACCAAAAAAAAAAGGAAGGGGGAGAGGAAACATAACACAGGCAACTATACAGACGTAACAGCAACACTTCTGCAATAAAATCATATGAATCCTGAATATAAATCTCATGAGGGTTCAACTAATGGTCAATATATTGAGCAACATTGTACGATTTGCTACCACAATCCGAAACTATATGTCTACCCAGAGGGATCTCATTAGGGACTGTCCAAGTCTGGGGGTCCTTGTGTATCTTGGGAAGTGAATAATATATCCTATCTCTTGGTGGATCAGGGCCAAATAAATAGTCTCTTTGTCTATGAGTAATATATTTCTTCTCATACAGACCTAGTATCATGCCTCGGATTTGCATATGTGTCTGCATCTGTAAGCTAACTGAAAGGAGTTTATAATATTTTGAATTACCCAGTTGTCAGTTGGCCTCATACACATACTGATACTTGCCATTTATCTGCTGGTTTAATCATAATGTCTTGATTCATTTTCAATTCCCACATCGCCTCTCTTCACTGTCACTTAAGTTGTCAATATCTTTATTCAACTGTGTCATATTCCGTTAATATTTTTGATCAGTTTTAATCAATTGTCTGATTTTCTCCTCCACCCAGTCCTCCTTGGGTTCTTAAGTGGAAGGCAATGTAAATGGTAAGTACTCAAAATCATTTTTGCATTCAAAATAACCTAGTAATTTCAGGCGTCTGTGGTACTAATGGACATCCCTAATAAGCTCCCCTCTATTCTCATTTCTAGGCTGTGGCATGAACGTTAACCCTCTCTCCAATAATTTTACTTGTGCAGCTGTTAATTTAAAAATCCTTGACAGGTACATACCATTGGATGATGGTGAAAGGCGAAGGCCTAAGTTTTGGTCACCCTCCTCTATAAACCAAGTTGTTGATACCAATGAATAAAAATCTTTGTTGCTGTCCAGCGGATATTGTCTGCTGTGGTAAAGCCCCTGTGATACAATTCTGTAAGGGCATTACAATAAGTGTTAATGTAACTATTCAATACTTTCAAGTTAGATTTCTGCTGTTCTCTCAGATTCATAGAGAAATTAATTGGAATATAAATACTTGCATTAGGAAATTTTTCTTTTGCTGTCTTATATGTCTATTGAAGCTGCTTGACTGCATCATCTCAGAACTTGATCTTTATTATTTACCCCACAAGAAATAATTAGTTTTTGTACCTTTATGTTGATTTCGGTTTTCCTTAAACTTCCATGTACGTGATAAAAAGTTGCCCCCAGGTAAACTATCAATCTGTATATTTTTGTACTTTTGTGGTGGGATTCGATTTAAGTTAGAGTCTCCCATAAAAAATAAAGGTTGTTTGGCTGTAACATTCCAAACTAAAACCTTTCTATCTGTCCTGCTATGATAGGTAGGATAACATAGGGCTATTTCCTGTTCTATTGGCAAAGAGTGTGTCTGTATTACAGAACCAATGACTAGTTGTTGTAGGTTTGGAGAGGGGTTCAGATAGGGAGTCAGCATGGACTATTGTCCTTCCAGCTTTTCCCTTCATCATTTTGTCCCTGTTTGTGTTCAAATTATGTATTGGCTCTCTTTCAGGATTATTTGTGTTACCTGTGGGTGGACAAACAGAAATGTCCTCTATTAGTTGTACACTCACATTATTAAGTCCCTTATTACCACAGCTGATGTCTTCAAAAACAGTTTTATCCAATAACTCTGGTTGGCTACATTCTCTATGATGCACTTGAGCTATTGTCATTACTAATGGTTTACACAGTTTCTTTTGTATGTATTGATGCTCTTCTACCTGATTCTACTGATTGTTGTAAAACACCATTTGAAAACAGGGATTCCTCTTCCACCACAGCAGACCCCCCATAGTTCTCCCTCTCTGCACAACCCAGCAACTCCTCACTCACTGCAACATGTACATTGCTGGTCGAGTGGACAGAACCACCCCCCAGTTGTTCCCAATTACCACTACATCACTCCTTTGCTCTTCTGTGCGGCAATTGCTTTTTCAATGGGCTCAGGCCAAATTTCTCCTCTTGCCATTTTTCCACTAATGGCGGAAATTCGATTGGGTTTGGTGGATACAGTGGATCTGTTTCCAATTCTGTTGCTGATTGTGTCTCAGTTACCGATGTCTCTGTTACAAGCAATTGTCTAACTGTCTGAATCGTGTTTTCTGTCAGTCTATTCTTGTACCCACTCTGAGCCCAATTAATTGCCGTATGCAAAGCGTGTCATTAAAAACATCAATTTTCATCCAACATATCTCCCTTATGTTCTTACAATGTTGCTGCAAAATACACATATGTTCCATCCACAACTTCGTATTTTCAATAACTTGTTTTGTCTCATCTGTTGGGGATGATGGTTTAATAAAATCAGTAAGTTTGCATACTTGTCTCATCATCCCTGGCAGAAAATTTTCTCGACATTATTGCATGTTGTATGATATCCCCATGATATACTGCCTGAATAAGTTTAAAACACTGTTTGGCTGCAACCTTGTTTGGGCTAAGTGAATCCCTAAATTGTGGACCAGGGGGGATATTTAATGCTACACCATTACCCTGCGTTCTACGTGGATTCTCCCCCTTATTCATCTTAAAACATGGATAAAAACAGTGCATATACTCAACTCGATACCTTTTAATCTAGCTCACGTCAGAAACCCTAACGAGCAAGGCGTAACAGGAAAGGAGGAACTCACCCAGACCAGGATGGCTGTACTTCTCACAGATAAGCGCTTATAAGCTTTGTTTATCCCCAGGAATGATGTCTTGTTTTCTTCTTTTCCTTCCTTTCTTTCAGGTCCCAGGTGTCTGTAGTTCAACCCGTCGATTTGGTGACTAGAAAAAAGTTAATGAAGTGGTAAAAAAGTAGTAGTTGTATCCAACGTCATCTTGCCATGTTCATTTGTTGCACTGTTTAGAAAGGAAGACAAAAAGAGAGCAACAAAACAAAACCAGGGGGACTCTAAAGTCCTTTAGGCATCTTCACCTGTTTAGCCAAAAGAGGCCTGTAGCAAACAAGGCCTGTCAGGGTGTGGTTCACCACTTTCCCTGTAGGGAGCCGGGCCCTTTGCCAGCCAGATCACAATCCAAGTTCTTTATTAGTTAAATTGCACCTTTTTTTAAAAAAAAAAAGTGTATTTACATAAAATTAAAAACGCTGTTCTTTGTTCTTCTCTTTTTCAGCAACAAAGGCTAGGGAATGCTAATAAATACTCCTAATGTTTCACATCTCAGATGCTTCTTCAGAGGCAAAGAAAATTGCCAATCTCGGTTAGGGTCAGGGTTAGGTTAAAAAGAAAATGATTGATTTTCGTGGTTAGGGTCAGTGTTAGGATTAGGATTAGGGTCTGGGTCACAGTTAGGGTTAGGTTTTGGGACATAGTTATAGGAGTCATAGAACATGTTCTTGTGCACTGGCCTACTATCAGACTAAAACCTTTTCATTATTTCAATTAATTTGATGTTCGCCTTTGTGAGAGCACATCCCGAAGTTGGATCTTTCATTATATAACCGTCATATCATTTATATATCATTCATTAAACCAATTAATTGACTTTTCATTATAACTGAATATGTTATTGACTAGTACATGGAGAAGTCCCACATTCCAGACATGTTCTGTCTTCACCTGCCTCTTTGTCAGTGTTATCCAATACCTTCTGTAATATATTCTCTATTGCATATCCATGTATTCATCTAACACACACACATGCACACACTCACACACATATACATACGTATATCTATATATACATATGCCTACACATACCTACCTACATACATACACCTACACACATGCCCATATACACATATATGTGTGTGTATATATACGTATATATATACATACATGTACACCCACACATGTATATACACCCACATATGCGAATGTATAAGTATGCATCTTCTGTGTATGTAAGTGCTATAAAAAGTTATAGATAAATAATAAATAAAAATAAATAAATATATCAATAAATATTTATAAATAATATTATTCCTACTTACCAAATAGAGATCATCAATAGATAGACATATAGTTCATGTCAATAAGTGCCTTAATATTCCCAGCCATATTGTATATTATCATATGTGTATACTCACGCCATTTTAAAAAAATCCTCATGCATGCACAATTCTTCATGTTCAGTGATTAATCAACATTTTTTATCACTCCATTTAGTGCTTTGGTGTAGCAGTGCTTTCCTGCTAAATGTCTGTCTATTTTCTTAATCTACTCATCCAATACATATCAGTATTTGCAATTATAAATCATAAAATAAATAACAGAGATAGTGGCAAACAAAAGACAAGACCATGAAGACAGGACAATGAAAAAAAATCAGTGATTCTGGATGTGTTGTATTATTTTTTTCTTTTCAGTTTATGTCAGGGTTTCATCCATATTTCTTTCATTGTAAGTTGTATCGTCAATGGAAATTCATGTATACTTTTTGTTTTATAAGTTATTACCCATATCTTTCATTTAGGCCTCCTGGTGCTTGGGTTGCCAATTTTGATATTCACCTTCGTTCCGCTGCTCTCCTTTCCCCCCGGTCCACAATAAATTTGCCTCCAACCCAACGATGCACAGACCCACGACAGGATGCATTTGAAAATGTTGAACCAGAATTGTTTTCAGGATATTGTTTTCGATATTATACAGATGCTGTTTCAGTCGCTGTTCTATTGAGTTTTGTGTTTCACCAATGTATATTAAATGACACGTTTGACATTTAATCCCATAAACCACATTTTTTGTTGCTTTTGAGAGTTTCTGTTGGATTACTCAGTTTGTCCATTTTCCTATTGTACAGGTAAGGTAATTGTTGAATTTCTGTTCCTTGACTGTTCCCGGTGATTTGGGTTGTGAAATCTGGAAGTGACCAATATATCCCCTAAGTTTCTATTGCTTTTAAATGCTTATATGATTCTAAATCCTTGTAAAGATGAAAATACTGTTTGGGTATGTGTAAAGTTTATCTTAAATCTAGAGTGTATATTCTGGTTCTGATGAAAGTATGATGTGATGAATGGAATAACTTTGTCCTTGTTTTAGTTGGAGTGAGGGGCAGGATCTGGATGAAGAAGCTGGCAGGGACACAAATTGTAAACAAACTGAGGGTCATAGTGGAAGTCAGGGTTATGATTCGGATGGAGGGGGGAGTCAGGGGTCCGGTTGTGGTTAGGGCCCTAGTTGTGGTCAGGGGTTTGGTTGGGATGAGGGCCTTGGTTGGGGTCAGGGGTGTGGTTGAGGTGAGGGCCCAGGTTGGAGTCAGGGGCCCAGGTAGAGTTAGGGCCTTGGTTGTAGTCAGGGTTAGGGTAAGGGTCAAGGCCAGGGTGGGGGTTAGGGTTTAGGGGTTAGGGTGAGGGTTAGGGTTTAGGGGTTAGGGTAAGGATTAGGTTATTTAGGGAAATTCTGGTAATGACTGTGCTTGTGAAGCTTTTTTCGTATTTGCATGAGCCTTTTGGGTTGTATTATAAGTATCTGACCCCCTTTGGAGGCCTGGAATGGTGACCCCACCCTAGGAGCCTGCAGACTTAAGGTCAGCATGGGGCCTTAAGCAGGCCTTCTTTGAGGGGGCCCAGTTGGAGGTGGTCTGAAGCAGGGGAACGGTGGTTAGGGGAAGGGGCTCCAGGTAGTGTGCCATGGGGGGTTCTGGTTCGGGTTAGGGTTAGGGTTAGAGGTCCAGGTCATCTATCTATGGTCCAAGGGGTCTATCGTGGCGGGGGTCCAGGAGTCCAATTTGGGTTAGGATTAAGGGGTCAGAAGGTTAGGGTTCGAGACTGGGAGGCCTGTAGTGGGATGGTAGGGGGTCCAGAGGGCCCGGGGGTCCAACTGGGGTTAGGGTTAAGGTTTAAGGTTAGGTTAGGAAAAAAGTTTTTTTTCCCCAAAGTTGCCCCTTGTGAGGGCCCCTTGGGAAAGAAAAGTTTGCACTGGCCATTCGGTGTACTGGAGCCTTTGAGTAGGAAGAATTTGTTGATGTGTTGAATTTGAAGTGCGTTTGTTTTAATCCACCCAGGAACATGGTGTTGAGCTTCAAAATCCAGTGTTTTTCCACTTTCCGTTTGTCCCCTGGTGTCCAGTTAATATTTGTTTCCAGACCCGATATTTCTACTGCCTCTAGTCCATGGTGCAGGAAATGGGCTACTAGATGTGTGTCTGTGTCCCTATGGTTTTTGATGTTATATATGTGTTGTGATAATCTAGTTCTAATTGTGTTCCCTGTCTCTCCTATATATTTTATGTCACAGTGTTTACACTTTATGACATGTATGCAGTTGTTTGTTTGGACTGTAAGCGTTTGTTTAATGAGATATGTTGTGTTTGTGGTGTTATTTTTGACCATGGTTGCTGGTTTGTAAAATACCGGGCCCTGTGTTTGTACAGTGTTGATTTCTGGAAGTTTGTACTTACCAGATGGTCTTTGAGATTCTTATTTTTTTTGTAGGCCGATATGATCTTGTAGTCCTGGAGCACATCTGTGTTTTGCAGGATCCTGGCCATGTTGTTTTTATTTTTTCTGTTTGCTGTCTGGCTGAATGCAGAATAGGTATATGGGTCTGTCTAATCTTTTGTAATGTGTTGTGTTAAGTTGTCTGTGTGCCTCGTGTATGTATTGTGTCCTATCCATGATAGCAATGGCACTCCCCTTGTCCGCTTTTTTTTTTTTTCACATTTTTGTACAAAAACATGGGCAGCATCAGTGTAATGAATAAAAGTTGGTATGGGTACAATGTGGTTAAGTAATACAAATGCTAACCATGTAGTGCCCTTATAGGCACAAAAGAAACAACAAAAAAGGAAAGAAGAGCAAAAGGTATATGTACACATACACTACTGGTCAAAAGTTTTAGAACACCACACTTCTTCTAGTTTTTTACTGAAAATTATTCAGTTTATTGTGTCATTGCACTCTGATATGAAAGCATAGAACAAATAAGCAATTTGAGTTAAAAAAGAAATCATGGAATCAATTTATAGACCAAAATGTATTCTAAACTTTAGACTCATCAAAGTAGCCACCTTTGGCAGATATAACAGCTGAACACACTCATGGCATTCTTTCTACAATAGAAATCAAATATTCTTCAGAAAGTTCTTCCCAAGTCTGTTGCAGAAGCTCCCATAAATGTGTGGCACTTGTAGGTTGCTTGGCTTTCACTCTTCTGTCCAGTTCACCCAAACCAGCTCAATGGGGTTTAAGTCTGGAGACTGTGCTGGCCACTCCATGTTTTCAATCTTACCACCTTGTTCTTTTTTCCTGAGGTAGTTTTGGCATAGCTTGGACTTGTGTTTTGGGTCATTATCTTGCTGTAGGATGAACCTCTGACCAACTAGGCGCATACCAGAGGGTATTGCATGGCGCTGCAGAATGCTGTGGTAGCCTTTTTGGTTCAGGGTGCCGCTCACTCTGTACAAGTCACTGACCCTGGATCCAGCAAAACAAACTAACCCAGACCATCACACTTCCTCATCATTGTTTGACAGTTGATGTCACACAATGTTGAACCATCCTCTCGCCTACTCGACGGCGTACAAAGGCTTTGGGTCTGTCAGACCGCTTCCTGTCAGAGTTTCCCCCAGTTTCTGAGTGCCTTTTGATGGTGAAGAAAACTGTACTCACTGACACCTTGACTTTCTTTGCATTTTCCCTGTAGGAAAGACCTACATTTTTAAGTGTTATGATGGTCTGTCTCTCTTCCATTGTTAATTGCCTTTTTCTCGCCATTTTTGTAGCAACACACTACTTTCTGCAGTACAATACTGTTCACATGATGCTTATGAGGGTCTGGTACCACAGTGTGTTCCAACACTGCTTTTATGGAGACAGAGGGGGTTGTAAGTAATCAAGAAAAGTTGGAACACCTGTAGGAATTAATAGCACCAGTTTTCAAGGCTGATTCAACCTTCATTGCTGCAGAACAGCTTTAAATTGTTAACCCACTTCGTGTTCCCTGAAAAAGGCCTTTTTGTATAATTCTGAAATGTACATTATTTTTCAGTTTTGGGTAACCAAACCTTTTTTTTAACCTCTGGCTGTTCAGTACTTACCTTTGTACCATTTCAAGCTATTCATTGGACTTGCACAACATAAATTGCAATAAATAACTGGAAAACCTAGGGTGTTTTAAAACTTTTGACCAGGAGTGTATGTCTGTGCACCTGATCTTGCTTGTGTACATGTTCACTTACACCCATATGTCTAAATGATCATACACATATTCATATATACACAGTTGCACACATACTTATGAACACTCATAGAAACAGAACATGAGAGAACCGTGGGGTTGCGAGTAGATCATGTCACATACATTACAGCAGTATTGTCATTTTTTAAACCAAAATATATAAAGCATAAGGCTGGTTATCACCTCTTCTTGTGATATAGGTGCTCCATTTTTCCCAGAGGGCATCACCTTTGTCTCTTTGTAGCCTGAGACTAAATGTCAGTAGTTCCATTGTTTGGATGTCTTTAACTATGGCTTCCCACTGATTAACTGTGGGTGGTTCTGTGTTGAGCCATTTTCTTGTTACGGCTTTTTTGCTGGCAGCCATAAATTTTTAGGAGGTATCTGTCTTTTTAAGTAATTCTGTGTCTATGTTGCCCAGGTAGAACGATAAACAGGTAAAATTAAAATGATACTGCAAGACTTCACTCATAATACTTTGAACTCTTTCCCAGAAGGATTTAAGAGTGGGTCAGCTCCAGAATATGTGTGAATGATCTTCCATACCGTGTCCACAGCCTCTCCAGAATAAAGGTTGTAATCCTGTCTGTTTAGACTTTTGCTTTGGTGTTATGAAAAATCGGATACAATTTTTCCAGGAAAAATCTCCACAGTTGTGAGGCTGTAGTTGTGATTTGTCTGTTAATTACATTTGTCCAGTCTTCAGAGTAATTACAGTTCCCAGTTCTTTTTCCCATTTCACCTTAATATAGTTTGTGAAATGACCTCTTAATTCAGCTATGTCTATATAGTTCACCAATGATCTTTCTGGACAGTTTTGTATTATATGCTTTGATAAACATTTAGTAATGCCTGATATATTTTTCTGTTTAATGTTCTTATCAAAGTAGTGCCTGATTTGCAGGTACCTATAAAAATCCTGCCGAGTAAGGCTGTATTTATCAGATATGGTCTTGAAGTCTGTGAATTCCTGGTCTTCGACTAATAGACATAATGTGGAGAGTCCTTATCTTGCCCATTGAGTGAAGCCTCCATCATTTATGTCTGGTTTAAAATCTGGATCATGGTTTGGCCACATTAAAATTCTAATTTCTTTCTGAATATTAAGTTATTTCACCAGGCCAAACCAGATTTCTATAGAGAATCTAACCTACTGGCTCTGGATATCATGTTGTTTAGCCTCCACTGGGTTCCCTAATAAACTCTGTGTAGGCCTGTCTGACAATGATAACTCAACATCTTTCCATTTTGCAACGTAGTTTTTATTGCACCAGAGCAGCAGTGGTCTTATTTGTGCTGCTGAACAGTAATCTTTGAGCCTCGGCAAGCCCATCCCCCCACCATACTTTGGCAGCTGTAAAGTTTTGTATCTCACCCTGGGAACTTTTTCACTCCAAATGAAACAAGATATCATCTTATCCCGTTCTCTAAATTGGCTATCTGGGACACAGACAGGTAAGGACTGACACAGATAGAGTACTCTGGGTAAAATATTTGCTTTTATTGTTATAATTCTGTGACCAGGATCTAGGGGCAGAGACGCCCATCTGTCTAAGTCTTCCTTTATCTGTGAATTAATTCTTGCATAATTTTCAAAGAATAACTGTGGTATGTCCTTAGTTAATTTAACGCCTAAGTATTTAATAGAGGTAGAGTTCCAATTGAACTTGTACTTGTTTTTAAGTTCTAATGATGGTACAAAATTGAACGTCAGGGCTTGTGTTTTTTCAACATTAAGGGAGTAGCCTGACAGGTATCCATACTCCTGCAGGAAATCCATTAGTCTTGGGATTCCTGACTCTGGGTTCTTTAGGCTGACCAACACGTCATCCGCATAAAGACATAGTGTATTCTATACCTTTTATTGTGATGCCCTCCAAGTCAGGATTCTGTCTGACAGCTTGAGCGAGAGGTTCAATGAAAACTTTAAAGAGCACTGGGCTGGCTGGGCAGCCCTGGCGACAACCGCGTTGCAGGTGGATAGTTTCTGAAAGGCTTCCATTTACCTTAATTCTGGCGACAGGGGACGTATATAGAGTTTTGATGCCTTTAATGAACTTCTCATGGAAGCTGAATTTTTCCATAACTGTGTAAAGAAAATCCCACCCCACCAAATCAAATGCTTTTTCCGCATCCACACTAAGTAGAACAGCTCCAATTTTTTCCTTTTTTATATGTTCAATGGTGTGGAGGGTCTTTCTTATGTTTTCCTGTGTTTGTCTACATTTAATAAATCCAGTTTGATCCTCATCGATCAAAAAAGGCATCACTTCCTCTATTCTTTTTGTTAAAATAGTTGCATATAATTTATAATCTTGATTTAAAACACTGATCGGTCTATAAGAGCCGCATTCTTTCGGGTCCTTGCCCTCTTTTGGAATCACAGAGATGGTAGCCTCCCTCCAAGATGGGGGGATGACTCCCTCCCTCAGGGTGTAATTGAAGCTTTTATGTAGCATTGGTATTAATTGCTCCCTCAGTGATTTATACCATTCTCCTGGAAATCCGTCTGTCCCTGGAGACTTAGAAGACTTCAGCGAGAAGATCGCCTTATCGATTTCTTCAGCTGATATTTCTTTTGTTAATTTTTCATTTTGCAATTTCCCCAAGGAGGGCAGATCCAATTGACTCAGGAACTCTTCTACTTTAGCGGTTTTGAACAGTGTAGGTTGAGGATACAGGGTCTGGTAAAATTTCTCAAATGCTTTCTGTATTCCTGCTAGTTTATATGTAACTTTTTTAGTGGCAGGATCCCTAATCTTATAAACTGTGTCCTCTGATTGCTGTTTTCGCAGCCTCCAGGCTAACAGCTTGGCAGCTTTCAAGCCTGCCTCATAGTGTCTTTGTTTTGTAAACCTGAGATTTTTCTTTACTTCATCAAAGTAAATCTTGTCTATTTCTTGTTTAAGTGGTCTCATCTGTATAAGTAATTGCGGATCTTTACTTTTACTATGTTGTTGTTCCAGTTCTGTTAGTTGTTTCTGCAGGTTTAACAGTTTTTGAGTTTTAATTTTTTTTTATGAACGCAGATTCTGATATAATTTTCCCCTGCAGGACTGCTTTTGCGGCGTCCCACAACATCACTGGGTTCACATTACCATCATCATTGTCTTCCAAATATGTTTTTAATTCTTTCTTTATTTTCCCTTTAAACTCAGGGCTGTTTAACATGCTTACATTTAATCTGCATGTTGTCACTTTGGGTCTAGTGTCTATATGTAATTTCAAGTGGACACTGGAGTGATCTGATATATCTCTCGGGTTTATCTCACATTCCTTTAGTCTGTACCTGTCAGGAGTCACACTAGTGCCCCCTGATGACCCTCCCACACAGGCACTGGGACCCACCCACACAAACAACGAAAACACAGGGAATCAGGTCAGAGACTTTGTGTTTTTTTTTTTAAAAAAACAGCAAAAACTCATGCTCGGGCAACTACCCGCTTCGACCCCTCTCCCCCTTTCCAACTCCCCCCTCTCTCCGCTAGCCCCTACTGGCTGGCCCTGTGCCTCGTGGGAGAACTCCCGTGAGAGGGACTTCCTGCACCTGCACCGCAAACCAAACCACCAATCAGGATAACCCTGTGCCCACACTCACTCCACTCTGTGTCCAGATTTGGACCCTTCCCCGGGACCACTCCTCCAGCATCCAGGAACCGCCGTGGCCACACGCTGTTGGGCTCCCAGTCTTCTGACTCCGCTGGGCCTGGGACAGGGAAGGCTAGAGAGGGAGAGGCAAAACACTGGGTCACCCTTCTGTGGAGTGGGAAGAGCAGGGACACACACACACACATGCTGTTAAACTCAGTGAGTCACGTCCCTCTCACCACTGGGGGCACACCCCCGCTCACCTTCTGCCCAGCCCGGGGTATGCAGCTCCGCCGCCCGTCGCCTTCTCCCTCCACTAGCGCTGGATCTTGCGGTTTCCTCCGTCCCTTCCCTCAGTCGGCCGCCGGCACGGTCCCAGGTGTGCAGTCCCCTGCCTCCACTTGCACAGCACGCACACCTAAAAAGCAATCCCCCTGCGGGATTTCTCCACATAAACCCAAAGGAAAATAACAAAACCGAAAAAAGAAAATGAAACCAAACCTTCAACGAAAACGCCGGCAAAAGCTTCAAAAATCATAAATAACGAAAGCAACAACCGAAAGAAAACGAAACTTCCAAATAAACAAAAATAACCCTGTCTAAAAACCCAACACACTACAGGTTCCTTCCAAGCTGCCCGAGTGTGAGCTGCCTCATCCCCCGCTGTTTTATCCTGACTCCCTGTGCAGAGAGAACAAGAGACAGCTGCGCCGGATCACCAATCAAGCGAAACAAGGGAGACAAACCACCCTGATCCACATACCGCACGCGTGCCCCCAATCACCAATGAAGAAACTCACCCAAACGGCGGCTTGTCAGGCTCACCTCCTGACATACCTCTCAGAGTTATGCATAAATAGATAGTCAATTCTTGAATATGCATTGTAACGATTTGAGTAGAAGGTAAACTGTCTATCTTGATGGTGGAAATCCCTCCAAATGTCTTTCAAACCCAGGTCTTGAATTCTCCTTTTAATCCATCTTTCAGTAGGAGTGATTTTCCTTTTTTGATTAGTTGTGTCCAACTTTGGGTTCAAAATTACGTTTAAGTCTCCTGCACAGATCAAGACTCCAACGGCTTGGAACGCTATTAAATCAAATATTCTCTGGTAAAATGTTTTGTTGCTGCCTGGGGGCGCATACACATTCAACAGGGTCACGTCCTTATCTAATTTACCCTTTACCATAATGAACCTGCCCTCCTTGTCTTTAGTCTCTGACTGGAGTTCAAAATGAACCTTGTTTGGCATTAAAATAGCCACGACCCTCTCGCGTCCTGCTTTAAAACATGAGTAGTAAGTATGTTTAAAACCCATACTCCTTATCTTTTCATGCTCCTGATCTGATAGATGGGTTTCTTGCCAAAATATAATTTGTGCCTTTTCCCTCTTTATTTTGGATATTGCTTTTCTTCTCTTGACAGGAGTCGACAAACCATTGACATTTAGTGCGATAACCTTAAAATCTTTGTTACTCAGCTAGACCAATATTCTCCTAGACACTCCCTCACTTACCCTGAGAACAGCAGATAAGAACCATGAACAGTAATAACGTAACAGTCATAACAGTAAAATGTTACAATGAACAAAAAAAGGTTTTCCATGAAAGAGGTAATCCCTGGACCTCTTGTATAGGGGGATGTTTCAGCCTCTGAGTTGCGGGCCCCTCAGGTTGTTTGGGTGGGTGGCTGTCATTCAAACACTACAGACCGACTGCCTAATTCTGAAACTAAAGTGATACAAAAGTCTTGGCCTATGAAAATCAAAAAAGTATCCTGCATTATGATAAGGCGCACGACGTGTAAAATAGACACTAAATGGATGACATAGGTCCAGACCAACAATATTACTGGCATAATCAGAGTGGCGTTCAATGAAGAACCTACACACATGGAAAAGAAATGTGCTCAATAGTGTACTAATTTACTTGCTTTGCCCTTTATGACTTTGAAATATTGCATAAGTGTGCCTTAAACACTTAACACTTAATTTGTGACACCGTTTGGGAGAGATAATGGAGTGAAAGCTATTCAAATGGGCTGTGAGATATAGCCTAACGTCTCTGTCCAGTAAAAAAAAAAAAAAATGATAAAGATGAAAACATCACCAGGTGTACAGGATAGATAGTGTTGTGATGGAACAATGTGGATTGACGGTCCTCGGCTTCTGTGTCGGTCCCCCGATGAAATCCGCGGAGCTTGTCCCGGATCCTTTGCTGATATTCCCTGCTGTCTCTGCACCAGGAATATTTCACCTGTTTCCAGCTGAAGTGGGGCCATGACATTTCCCTTGATCTACCCTTGGGTCTCGGTGGATCGGGAACCCCTTTGCTCGTAGATCATCTCCAGCTTGATCCGTGTTATCATATGTAACTGTCTCGGAGTCCAGGAAAATGCGCATCTTTGTCATCTGAGTGCGGAACTTGATTCCTTTCTCTTTCAGTACTTTCTTAATCGGCAAATATTCCCTCCTTTTTTCCATAACAGCTGTTGCACAGTCATGGTTGAAAAAAAACCCTATTCCCGTCCACCATGATGGTCTTTTTCCATGCCGCGCTCTTGTTTGAATATTTCAGGAATCTGATGATCATTGATCTCGGGGGGGGGGGGCCCTATCAGCTGGTTTGGGTCCGAGATCTCTGTGTGCGCGTTCAATACCAAGTTAGTTTGGGCCGATGCCCTCACCCAGTTCAGTTAGAATAACGTTCTCCACGAAGCGAATCATTGAGGTGCCCTCGGCTCCTTCTTTTATGCCATAGATCCTTATATTGTTGCGACAGGAATACCCTTCGAGTTCGGTTAGCTTTGATTTCAGTTCGAGTTGAGTTCTCTGCATCTGGTTTAAAGTTTCATTCACTTCCATACTGAACGTCTCCACCTCTTCTATAGAGTGTCCGGTTAGAACAGTATGTCACCAGTCTCTGGATGAAGGGTTGTCAAAAACCACCAACCTGTTCTCCTGCTCAAATGCTGTTTATTTATGTGTGGTTCTGTAATAGTAAAAATACAAAAGAAAACATGACAATTGCTACACAATAACCAAGGACAGAACTAAGGTAATTTTTCTCATTATTAGGACATGAAATTATAATAAATGCGCAGGATACACATACAAGTAAATAACTAGGGTTAGGGTTATGGGGGGATAGGGTTAGGGGTTAAGGTTAGGGTTAGGTTAGTAGTATGCATTCTCAATCATCATGCATTCATGTTTTTGTGCATTGGCCTACTATTCAAAATGAAACTTTATTTCTTTTTTCAGGAAAAACACTATTTTGTCAGTGCATGCACAATGGAGGGTGCTTTCACGAGGGTGGATCAAAATATACTCAGTTATGTTCACTACACTTTCTGTAAACTATCCCCCTTCCCTCCCCTCCAAGATCTGGAATTTCATCATACTCTTTGCTTCCATCTCATCCATAATACATTCACATAATATACATATATACTGATAAACACCTATATAAATATACCTGTTCACATACATATATAGCAATTCATAGTTATGTCACTTTAACAAGAATTAAATAGATAAATAAATAAATAGAATGTCATAAAATGTAGTTTAAATACCATTTCTCCAATTAAAATGCTGTCTCCCCTCCCAATTCATATGATCTGTACACCTCATATTAAATTTCCATTAAAAAGGATGGGTTAAAACAAACAGATAGATATTTTTCCAACCACAATCATCCGTGTATATCTCTATTCACAAACTGGACCTTTAACAATCCATAGACTTGCACCATTCACCAATATCATGCATTAATCTTATTTCTATGTGCTAGATCCATGCTATTCCATATTCATTTGATTTTATAAGTGCATATCATTGTGTCCCATGTCATCCATCTATCTATCTATTTGTAATATACCATTCCACCATGAATTCATGATTTTTACATAACAAGAATTACATATCACCACACATCCACACACCCATCCCCACACACACACACACACACATATATATATATATATATATCTACAGACACGTATATTCTCTGACCCA
Organism: Albula glossodonta; assembly: GCA_019788955.1. Classification (NCBI taxonomy): domain Eukaryota; kingdom Metazoa; phylum Chordata; class Actinopteri; order Albuliformes; family Albulidae; genus Albula; species Albula glossodonta. Next base: position 5,039 of record JAFBMS010001072.1, on the reverse strand, counting down.
GACCACAGAAAAAAGGAAGCAAAAAGTATTGTTTCTAAAAATTCCATATCCTTTTAATAAAAACTTCTCCAAGGTTTGTGGTTGGGGAGTCCATGTTTTACCTTTTCAATGTTTATCAACATTTTTCATTTAAACCCCCCGGTGTTAGAGTTCCTAATTTCCTGATCCAGCATTGCTCCGCGGCTCTCCTTTCCCCCCTGGTCCACCAGGGATTCGTTTCCAATGGTACAATATGTAAGTGTGAAACCCCATGTATTTGGAAATGCTGCACAAGCAATGTCTTTAATGTATTCTTTCTAATATTATATAGATGCTGCTTTAGTCTACATTCCACATTATCCTGTGTTTCTCCTATATATAGTACACCGCATATCCCACACCTCATACCATATACCACATTTTTTGTTTCCCATGTTAATTTTTGTGGAATTGCACTCCATTTCTTCATCCTTTCATTATACAGATATGACAACTGTTGAAAATGTTTGTATTCTTGGCATTGCTTCATTTCTTTTTCATTAGTAAACCTGGAGCTCACTAGTATATCCCGTAGATTTTTATTTCTCTTGTATGCAGATATCACCCAGAAATTTTGTAACTCTATCCATGAAGATTGGGTATTCTTAAAATGTTTTTTCAAACTCATCTGTACCATTCTGTTTTGATGTGAAAACCTTGTGATAAAAAGAATTAAGTATTTCGTTGCTGCCCTTTGAGTCAAGCCCGAGTCTGACCGCGGACGAGGATGACGACTAGAACCACCATCATGACTGAGGTCCATATGAGGACTAGTGTAAACAACCAAATTTGGTATATGCCGTAAGTTAAAATTGTCAGGGCTGGGGTCAGCCTTACAGTCAGGATTGCAGACGGGATAAGGGCTAAAGTCAGAATTACAGTATTGGTGAGGATTACCCGTACCATATAGGTTAGTGTTGGGGTAAGGGTTAGGGTCAGGGCTAGAGTCAGGATAACCGTCCAAGGTACAGTTAGGGTTAGGGTTAGGGCCCGGGTTAGACTCAGAGTCCCAATTAGGCTTAAACATACAAGAGGAGTTAGGATTGGGGCCAGGATTACAAACAAGGTTAGGGTCAGGGCCTGGGTCGGGGTCAAGCTTAGGGTTAGGGTACCCGTTAAGGTTACCCATACAGTAACGGTTAGGATTAGGGTCAGGGCCGGGACTAGGGTTAGGGTCAGTATCGGGAATAGGGCTAGAGTCAGAGCAAGGGCCCAGGGTAGGGTTAGGGTCAGGGCTGGGGTCAGGGGTGGGGCTAGAGTCAGGGTCAGAGTCCATATCATAGTGAAGGCCAGGGCCAAGGTCAAGGTCAAGGTCTCGGTCAGAATTAGAATTACAACACAGGTTAGGGTAAGGGTCAGAGTCAAAAATGTCCTTCCAGGTAAGGTTAGGGTTAGGGTTAGGGGTGAGATCAGGGTTAGGGTCAGGGTCAGGGTCAGGTTTGAGGTCAGGGTTAGGTTTTTTTTAGAGGGAATATCTATTAAAATGTTTATGCTTTTGAAAAGCTTTTTATTGCACGGGCCTGTTGGGCCATATGTATGTGTCTGGTCCCCCATAGAGGCCTGGAATGGTGACCCCACACTGGGAACCAGCAGACTTTGAGTTTACAAAGTGCCTTAAGCAGGCATTTATTGTGGTGCCCAGTAGGAAGGGGGTCTGAAGTTGGAGATCTGGGGTTAGGGTCAGGGGTCCAGGGGTCCAGGGGTCCAGGAGATAAGGTTAGGGTTAGGGGTGGGGTTGGGGTTAGGGTTAGGGTCCGGGGGGGGTTTTCGTTGTGGTGGTGTAAGGGGTCCGGAGGGCCCGGAGGGCCCGGGGGTCTAATTAGGATTAGGGTTAGGGTCAGGGGTCCAGGGGTTAAGGTTAGGGTTAGGGTTAGGGTTAGGTTAGGGTTAGGGTTAGGGTTAGGGTTAGGGGTTAGGGTTAGGGTTAGGGTTAGGGTTAGGGTTAGGGTTTAGGGTTAGGGTTAGGGTTAGGTTAGAAAAAATCTTTTTTTCCAAAGTTGCCCCTTGTGAGGGCCCCTTGGGAAAGAAAGGTTTGCACTGGCCATTCAGTGTACTGGAGCCTTTGATTAGGAAGAATTTGGTCCCTCTTGTGTTGGTTTTTAAGTGCGTTTGTTTAGTCCACCCGGGAACATGGTGTTGAGCTTCAAAATCCAGTGTTTTTCCGCTCTCCGTCTGTCCCCTGGTGTCCAGTTAATATTTGTTTCCAGACCCGATATTTCTAGTGCCTCTAGTCCATGGTGTAGGAAATGGGCTACTAGATGTGTGTCTGTGTCCCTATGGTTTTTGATGTTATATATGTGTTGTGATAATCTAGTTCTAATTGTGTTCCCTGTCTCTCCTATATATTTTATGTCACAGTGTTTACACTTTATGACATATATGCAGTTGTTTGTTTGGACTGTAAGTGTTTGTTTTATAAGGTATGTTGTGTTTGTAGTGTTGTTTTTGACAGTGGTTGCAGGTTTGTAAAAAACTGGGCCCTGTGTTTGTACCATGTTCATTTCTGGCAGTTTGCTACTTACCAGGTGGTCCTTGAGATTTTTATTTCTTTTGTAGGCCGAGATGATCTTGTAGTCCTGGAGTACATCTGTGTTCTGCAGGATCCTGGCCACGTTGTTTTTGATTTTTCCGTTTGCCGTCTGGCTGAATGCAGAATAGGTGGTGATCAGTGGAATTATTTTCCTTGGGTCCCGTTGTTTTGTAGTCAAGAAGGTTTTCCGGACCTGTCTGAGGAAAGATCTGGAATATCCCCTCGGTTTTAATGCATTGAAGAGGGTTTTGGTGGCCTCTTCAAAATCTGTTTCCCGCGTGCAGATTCTGTGGAATCTGAGCAGTTGGGATTTGATCAGTCCTTTGAAGGTATGTTTTGGGTGGAGACTGCTTTTGTGTAAAAGGGCATGTGTGTCTGTGTCTTTGAAATAAATTTTTGTGTCTAATATGTTTGTCTGGGGGAATGTGGGTCCCTTGTAAGTGGTAGTGTCCAGAAAGTCAATGTGTTGGTTATGCGTGGTGTATTTAACAGTAATGGATCTATGGTGTGTGTTTAGTATGTGTATAAATTGTTTGAAATCCTCTAAGCTATGTGTCCATGTTCCCCATATGTCATCTAGATACCTAAAGTAATTGGTGGGTAATTTGGGGCATTTTTCAAAGGCAGTCTCCTCCCACTGTGCCATGTAAATGTTAGCATAGGCTGGGGCAAATTTTTTGCCCATAGCCGTGCCGCTGATTTGTAGGAAGTGTTCCTTGTTGAATGTGAAGTCATTCTTGGTGAGGCTGATTTCCAGAAGTTGTAAGAGGCTCCTGTCCGGTCGGCTGTTGTCCGGGTATCTCTCCATCCAGGTCCTTACAGCTGTTAGTCCTGCCGTTGTGTTGATGTTCGTATATAAGCTGTCTATGTCTATTGTGAACAGGATGGCTTCCTGTGGTATCCTGATGTTTTTGATTTTGTCTATAAAGTTATATGTGTCCTTGATGTAGCTGTTGTGTTTTGTGGACAGTGGATTTAGGTAGTGGTCTATGTATTCAGCGATCCTGTAGGATTCGCTGTTGCAGTCTGAAACAATGGGTCTCCCTGCCGGGACCTCGTATGGTATGGTCCAGGACTGGGGTGGTTTGTGTATTTTTGGGAGGAGGTAGAAGACCCTAGGTCTAGGATTGTCCTCTCCCCTCAGGTAAAAGCTTTGTTTTTTGGTAATGTATTTGTTTTCCAGTAGTGTCTGTATGACAGTATGTATTTCCTGGGCTGTGTCTGGGTATATGGGTCTGTCTAGTCTTTCATAATGTGTTGTGTTGTTAAGTTGTCTATGTGCCTCATGTATATATTGTGTTCTGTCCATGATGACAATGGCACTCCCCTTGTCCGCTGGTTTTATGATGATTTGTTTGTTGTTGGCCAGCTCCCGTAGAGCTTGGCTCTCTCCTCTGCTGAGGTTGTTCTTGTCCTTGTGCGTTTGGGGGTTGAGTGCCCTGATGAGCGTGTGATCTTGTGTTATAATTTGTGTGATTTCCGCAGGGATTTGGTCCGTCCTGGGTTCCCAGTTTGATGTCGGTATGAAGGGGGTTCTTTCCGTGGTTTCCGTTCCCTGAAAAAAGGCAGCCAGTTTGAGTTTCCTGTGGGACTCCTGGACTTGTCCTTTGAGGGTTTCCCTTTGTTTTTTGCGGATGCCCACTGTGGGTATGAAGGATAATCCTTTGTTCAACAGACTTACCTGATCTTCTGTCGGTGTGAAGCTGTTTGACAGGAGTATAATGTTCTTGTTCCCCTCCCTGTTTGTGTTTGGGCTTGTGGGGATCCCTAGTTTAAATGGTGGAGCCAGTGGTGTAGCATCTGGGTTGCCGTCCACTCCGTCCAGTGGATGTCGTCCCGTGTGGTGTGGAAGTCCTCCTCTGGAAGCTTGGGCACATGTGGCATGTTCCTCCGGATGTGTTGGTTGATTTCTTCTAAGTTGGATCTCTGCTGGTGTTGGAGGTTTCCGGAGTGGTTGATGAGCGGAATCCAGATTTCCGCCGCCGGGAAGGTGGATTTGGCCATCCTCAGCATCGTCTGGAGTTGCTTGATGGCTGTCCTCTTTGGATGCTGGTCCTTATTGTTGATCCCGAATGACAGGACCACTCTCTGCACCTTGGGATCCACCTCCGTCTTCTCCAAAAGGGCCGCCGCATGGTAGAAGGTTGCTCCGGGGTAGCTGTCAATCTGGAGGTCCTCCCTGCTGTGCGACGGGATTCTGGAGAGGTTGGAGTCACCCAGGATGATGTTCGGCTTGCAGACGGTGATCTCCCACTCTTGGATCTTCCTGTTGGATCTGGGGTGTCTTGTGGGGTGGAAGATCTTGCTTTCCACTCCGGTCCCGCTGGCAGGTGGGGAGGGGTTAGGGTTAGGGGTAGGGGTATGGTTAGGGTTAGGGGTGGGGTTAGGGTTAGGGGTAGGGGTATGGTTGGGGTTAGGGGTGGGGTTAGGGTTAGGGGTAGGGGTAGGGGTAGGGGTAGGGTTAGGGTTAGGGGTAGGGGTAGGGGTTAGG
>JAFBMS010001071.1:32500-48834 GCA_019788955.1 Albula glossodonta | reverse complement strand
GAGTTTGGGTATGATTGTATGTATGTGCACATGTTTGTTTGTATATATATATATGTATGTGTGTGTGTGTGTCAGTTTGAGCATGTGTGTGTGTATGTGTATGTACACATACAGTATGTATGAGTTATGTCTCTCTCATGTCTGAGTATGTATGTGTGTGTGTGTGTGTGTGTGTGTGTGTGTGTGTGTGTGTGTGTGTGTGTGTATGTACACATACAGTATGTATGAGTTATGTCTCTCTCATGTCTGAGTTTGAATGTGTGTGTGTGAGTGTGTGTGTCAGAGTGCAGTAAAGTTGACTCCACCCCTCTGGTCCCACTCTCACATGTTCCTGCTGTCCAGCGTGCGGTATCCCCTCCGTGCGCTGTGGGGGGCGCTCTGGAGCGCGGCGATGTCAAAGGCGGCCGTGTCGGCCTCGCCCCCTCCCTCGTCATCGTAGGTGATGATGTTCTCTCTGACATCATCCTCCTCAAGGGGAGACAAAGAGTCCCGCTTCTGCCTCCTCAGAGAGAGAGAGAGCGCGCTCACCGCTACAGAGAGAGAGCGAGAGAGAAAGGGGGAAGAGGGGGGAGAGAGAGGGGGGGAGAGGGAGGGGGTGGGGGGATGGAGAGGGGATAGAGCGTGTGTGTGAGAACGAGGACTGGGTATATGCGTTTCTTGCCAATAAAAAAAAGTCATGAATCTGAAATCTGAATTTCAGAGAGATAGTATTTATGACACACAAACACACACACAAACTCACAGATGAGCACACTCACACACAACAAGCAAACACACACAGTTTACACAAACCCACACGCCACACACACACAGTCTGCACAGCAAGGCCCAGACAACATTTGTTTTAGGGGCCAGAATCCACACCAAACATAATACATTATGCACACGCCAGAAGACCAGTGAGCTCCTGAGATAGGTCAGAGGTCAGACAGATGTACAGGGAGACTGAGGTACACCTCAAACCCTTTCATCATACAAACAGACAAACAAACAAACAAGTAAACAAAAACACATAAAAGGGAGGTGCAGATTCCATTAACCGAGCACACGACTGGGACCGAATGGAATGACTTGAGTAACAAAACAACTTGTGAACTGGCTACACAAAACAGACTAACAAACAAACAAGCAAAACAGACAAACCACTTTAAAGAGCTGTGCACAGATCTGCCTCCAGATGATCTCATTTTAGAATAGAACCTGAAACCCTGAAAACAATCAAGGAGAGACAAAATCCACTCAAAAACCCCTAGAAGGCCTCGCAGAAGTCATTCACCCCGGCTTTTCATTCAGGCTGCTTCCCTGACACCTGAAACCACAGGGATTACATTCCCAATTTACAAACGTGGAGACAAATTCGACCCCGGTAACCACAGAGGCATCTGTGCAAAAAATAACCTGGAGAAGGTTTTCCGCTGCACTGTAAAGTTCCAGCTAATGGCCCGGTCTTCCCCAGAAAAACACAGTGTTCTGATCGAGAGTCTGATTGGCTTTCCTCCAAAACACCACAGAACTGATTATATTTGCACTCCTGTGCACCTTCATGAATGAGCAGAACATTTTAACACGCTTCATTGACTCAAAGAAAGCGTTGCAATTCCTTCTGGCATGAAGGTCTGTATTACAGAACTCGGCAAAGTGGTGCAGTCAGTGGAGATTGTGGTATAATTAAATCGATATCTGTGCAATTATGTGTGGAACGAAACATTGCAAAGAGGAGTATTCTTCACACGGACGGTGCCAACGTCTGAGGCAGGAGTTGTTCAATATTTATATCAACAAGTTATCAGCGTTGCTGGGATAATCTTTTGTTCATGGCCTCACACAATCATACAATACGGATGTTAAATACATGCTGTGTGAAGATTTCCTAGTCCTGCTTCCACGTACCAAACAAGACGCAGAACCTGAATCTGCTGGAGAATGACTGTCAGAAATAGAGCCTGTCCGTATGCTTGGTAATTTCTCCCAGAAAAAAAAAACCTTCTGATCTCAGTAAACCAGTTCCTGATTTACCCCGGGCTATATCACCCTGGAGCTATGCTACAGATTCTCTTAGCTACGATTACCCCTGTTTGAGCACCAGCGCGTCAGGGTAGCTTCAATTGGGAAAAGAGCACTTTAAAAGAAAAGAAAATTCCCTGAGGGCTTTCAGTCTGCTGGAAAGATGACTCAATAAAATAAACATACCTATTAGAAATTGGTTTAAAAAAAAGCCATTGTGCTACACAGGAGTGAAATATGGGGTGTGCTCGGTCAGAGAGATGGAGGAAACATCCTGCCACTTAAGAACTAGAATGGGCAGCCCTGAGAGAGAGTATTGAAAGAGCATGGGAATCGCCTAACTACGCATGCAGGGCTGAATTAGGCGGATATCCAACTCTCAGCAGAATACAGAAAAGGGCATTCCGTTTTACAGAGTGCGTAAAAATCTAAACGACTCTTTACAGCACAAGACACTCCAGACTCAATCGCTTGGATAATTGGTTACTAAATCTGTCTATCAGTTTAAAGTACGATTGCAATAATCTTTGTAATTACACTGTTTAGCTCATGTACAGTATGTGTTCACTGGTTTCGATGCAAATTATTTTCATTGTACTGTACACAATATTATCTCGATTTGAGGCAGGCAGGGTGGAGGGAGGGGAAAGGGGAGGTTGAGAAAGATTGATTTTTTTTATTTTCCCTTTATTTATTTTTATAACTGCTGCCGTAATTCTGTTTGAATTATGTGTAGTTCCATTGTTGTTTTGGCAATAGTTTTTGCTGTCGTCATCCCAGTAATGCATTAGTGAATTGAAAATGAGAGACAAAAAGAGAGGGAGCGAGAGAGAGAGGGAGAATGGCATAGAGAGAGAGGCAGATGGATTGACAGACAGGAGGTCAGTCTGATTGATTGGTAGAGACCATAAGTGGTCAGTCTGATTGGTTGGTAGAGACTGTAAGTGGTCAGTCTGATTGGTAGAGACCGTAAGCGGTCAGTCTGATTGGTTGGTAGAGACCGTAACTGGTCAGTCTGATTGGTAGAGACCGTAAGCGGTCAGTCTGATTGGTTGGTAGAGACTGTAAGCGTTCAGTCTGATTGGTAGAGACCGTAAGCGGTCAGTCTGATTGGCAGAGTTTGGCAGTGATAGGCAGATGCACAGCAGATTGGCGCTCTTACCCATCAGGGTGGCGACACAGGCGAGGATGGCCAGTAGGGCGGCGGTGCTGAGTCCGGGGGAGGGAGAGGAGGAGGGCATTGGCAGGCACACGGCCTCCCTCTCCCACTCCGCCTCCGTCTGTCTGTCCTTCTCCCCGGCACGCGCCCCGCCCCGCAGGCAGGGACACACGGACACAGTGACCGTTCCTGTGCTGGTCAGTCCTGACAGACTGTCCTTCAGAACCAACGGTACCTGCAGGGTCAGGGAGGAGGAGGGCGAGCGGGAGAGGGGGGGCAGAGGAGAGAGCAGCACCAGGCTGGCAGTGGGGCCTGGGGGGAGAGGGAGAAAGAGAGGGAGAAAGAACAAGGGAAAGGAAGAGAGAGGGAGGGAGGGAGAGAGGGAAAGAAGGACAGAAAAAGAAAAAGAGGGAAAATAGTAAAGGACAGTAACAGATTTTTGATAATTAATATTATCAATCTGTCTTATTTAGCATTATTTAGGATTCTTCAAGTGTTATGTTGTTGTATCATTAGGGAGGGAGGAGAAGAGTATAGAATAGAGGAGAAGAGAACAGTTAATAATAACTATATCAATCACAAACAATGCTGTTTTCAATCTTTATTATTTATCATTATTTATCATTCTTCAAATGTCCTTTTGCTGTAGAATCAGACATGTAGGCAAGGAATATATATGCAGAAATATTTCATGACAATAAAGCATTGAAAATGAAAAATTTTCCTTTTCTGCACTATTCAGAGGTCGAGTTTTAATGTTTTAATTTTGAAAGCACGCATTTTGTCTATAGTAAAGTTGGCGGGGGAGAAATTTTGCACATAAAGCAATAAGAGTTGAAATGGCATACCCCCACTTTCTCTGATGCTGAAGTTCTGAGCGATTCTTGACTCCGGCGGAATACTGAACAGAACGGATGTGTCATTCCCTCCTTTGTCTTTATCGATCGCCCGCACCACCTGCACCACCTGCGAGAGGGAGAGAGAGACAGAGATACGATCCAATATGAGTCTTATTTTTGCTGCAATCATCATTGGTGTTGCGATGAGGATAATAACAGCTGTTATTGCTGGTTATAATTTGCTCTGGGCAGCGTGTGCGATGTGTGTGCTTCAATGCAGTTAAACATTCCCTACTAAACTGTGTAAAAACAGTGGAGGATTAGGCGGAAGGAAAGACTGAAATGTGAGAAAGAGAGGTACTTACTGTACTTACTCTTATCTGTGTATTATTTTTCATATGCTTTGGAAACACAAATGTGTCTGTCACTGGGCTAAAGCAAGCTGAATCTGAATTTTACATGATAAAATGTAAAATTTTAAGGTGGCAGAAAATTTAAAAAATTGAAAAAACTGTACAACAGTACATCCGTGTCCCACACTTCATTTTGAACGCAAATAGCAGCTGAAGAGCTAAATGAGACAGACCCCATGAGTGCCAGTGAGGGGTGAACAGCTTGAAGAAATGAACAGCGGGCCTAACATGACGCCCTGAGGAACTCAACGTTCCTGCAGTTATATAATAGGGTGACTCATTTCTTACTGGAAATAATCAAACTCTTTCAATGCCAGCAACATTTGAAAACACTCTCGTAGATCCTTCAGAATTCTTTTGATGAAACACACTAACCAAAAATGTGAATTTGTATGAAGGAAGAATTCAGGTCTGGATATGTGTTGAACACATATGCTCCCAATTTAATGGTCAGCAAGAAGCTGGAATTTTGCAACATAGAAATGATTTATTTCTGTGGATAGATGTGTCTGTCAGTCCCCTGTCTCAGTTTAGAGTTTTTTCTGACTGAATGAAATGTGGTGATGGTTTGTTCATGGAAGAAAGATGTATTGCCATACAGAACAGTACAATTTAAATATACTTTTGACAAGACTGTGGGTGTGAGAGTGTGTTATAGTGGATTATGTGCGAATATATGTAAATGTATGTAAATGTGCATGTGTTCTTGGCAATACAAGATTCATCTTGTCTTGCCAATAGGTATCGCTCCTTGTCATGCCAGTATGGACACCACAGTCCTGAGACTGAGTTACCGTGGCGACAATATAAAGCCTGTTTATGATTGCGTGGGGAGGAAGTATAGCCTCGCCAAATGATGTACCAAAGCATTTGTCCGATTATTCCTCAGCCCGCATGGTACTACATTACCCATCAGGCTCTGTGCCAGATGTAACATTGTTGCTTAGCAATGCAAGAATGATACATCTGTGGTGAGAAGTGTTCTTTTTTTCACAGGTTTTTTCAAGTGTTTACTAAAGTAAGTATGGCTTTAAGTGAGATAAGAAAATTACAGACAATTTTTGAAAGATAAATGTTTTTTATGTGTGGAACAACCTGGTAAATTTTAAAATGTAGGTCTAATTTAAGATATGTTTTCCTTTTGGTTATTCTGGGTTTCATCCTTTGTCATGTCTTGAATTCGCATAGCTCTGTGACAGACAAGGTAGTGGAATGACCAATCAGAACAATGACTGCAGGGACAAATGCCGCAAATCCAGGCTCCAGTCAGCTCTACATGTCATAATAATTGCACCTCTGCCTGGAGCGCACACACCTGAACCAGCCTTCCAGCCAGCCAAGGCTGCTCATTCCTATAGTCTACAGCTGGAGGGGCCAACTTTGGTGCTGGGCACCTTCAGGGTATGCCAGCCTTGGTTGCCTTTCAGCACAATAATTGATCGATTGGCACTGCTGGTCACACACAGTTAGCTCACCTCACCCGGTTTCTTGGGTCTGACTTAGTTGTTGATTTCAAGGGTAAAAACGGTAACCAGCTTCACCCCGCAGCTCTGCAGAACCAGGGTTGGCCACCCCAGGCCTAGAGAGCTTCACCCCGCAGCGCTGCAGAACCAGGGTTGGCCACCCCAGGCCTGGAGAGCTCGCACACTGCAACACTCAAAGGGCGTCTGCCTCCACCACATAACCTGGCAGACCGCTCCAGATGTTGACGGCAGTTTGCCAGGTCACGTTACACTGCGCAGGTGCATGTTCAACCTCCTTCCCACAGCGGTGACACCTGTCAGCACAATATAAACCAATATACTCCCAGAGTTCAGAGGAGTGATTATGCGTGTTGAGTTGGCGGTACAGGGCGCTTGGCATGCGGTTTGCAGTTTTATGTAACAGGAAAGAGGTGGAATTCAGATTGCGTATGTCCTGGGTGTTATCTCCGGTGAACGGCGGGATTTACTGAACATCAGTGGAAATTCCTCTGGGTGTGTGCCGGTGTGGGTACACGACTGGCTGCAGGAGAAGCTTTGGCCAAAGGCACGCTCGAAGCGTTTCTCTTTCCTGCGTTTCAGTATTTTCAGTGTGTGGTTTTTATTTGTGTTTTTTCCCTGTCAGTTTGTCTTTGGAGTATTTTTGGGCTTTTGGTTGGGATGGATTCTGTTGATGCTGTGTTTTAATGTTCTGCACTAAGTTGCTAACACAGCATCCTCACATACAAATGAATACCAATGAATCCTCAATAAACCTTTTTAAGATCCTCACTGAGTACTCGGGTTGGGCCTGTGACCGGCATCATTACTCTACTTTTGGTTATCACACTAACACTGCCATTCTCATGCACTTACACTGCCATTCTCACACACTAACACTGTCATTCTCATGCACTAACACTGCCATTCTCACACACTAACTCTGTCATTCTCACACACTACCACTTTCAAACACACTAACACTGTCATTCTCACACACTACCACTTTCAAACATACTAACACTGTCATTCTCACACACTAACTCTATCATTCTCACACACTAACTCTGTCACTCTCACACACTAACTCTATCATTCTCAAACACTAACTCTGTCACTCTCACACACTAACTCTATCATTCTCACACACTAGCTCTCCCATTCTCACCCAAGAGCCAGGATGGGAAACAAACAGAGACAAACAGAAGAGCACACACACACAGACACACACAGATACCCATATGCACACACACACACACACACACACACACACACACACACACATACACACACACACACACACACACACACACACACACATACCCACAGACAAACACACACACACAGACACACACAGATACCCATATGCACACACACACACACACACACACACACACACACACACAGACACTCACATGCATACACACATATACACACACACAGATACCCACATGCATACACACACACACAAAGAGAGGGGTTTATACTGTATAATGCATTTGACTGCTGTTGCAATGAATCAGCCCTTATTTTTGCCAGTAAAACACCACATTCATTTTAATAATTAACAAACAACAAATAAAGTCTCAGAGACAGTGGGCTCTGTTTTGCATAATGGTGAATAGACTGTAGTATATTGAATTATTGGTACATGGGGTGTTTGCAAACCCAGATTTGTGTGTCAGAGCAAAGTCCATTTCACAGCAGTTTCTGAGTGTAAATGCTGTGGTCTGTTGAGCTTGTTGGGGCAAAAGATGAGTGATGACAGAGTACAGCTGAGATTACTCAAAGTAATGAGCTCAGTGTGGAGCGTTAAAACAGAGCCCAGAGAGACAAACACACAGATACACACAGACATACACAGACACACACAGACACGCACACACACACACACACATACACACACAGATACACACAGACACACACACACACACACACACACACAGATACACACACACACACACACACACACACACACACACACACACACACACACACAGACACACAGACAGACACAAACACACACACACACACACACACACACACACACACAGATACACACAGACACACACACACACATACACACACACACACACACACGCACACACACACACACACACACACACACACACACACACACACACACACACACACACACACACACACACGCACACACACACATACACACACAGACACACACACACACACACACACACATGCACACACACACACACGCACACACACACACACACACACAGATACACACACACACACACACACACACACACACATACACACACAGATACACACAGACACACACGCACACACAGACACGCACACACACATGCACACAGATACACTCAGACACACACACAGATACACACACAGAGAAACACAGACCCGTTAGATTGCTCTGGTTAGTGACATGGATCTGCTGGAGTCATTTGCAGATGTTATTAGTGTCTGAAGGATAAGTATCAAGTATTTCAGATATGTCTCAGACCCAGGTTTGACAGAGACACAGATATAAATATATAGACAGACGGACAGACAAACAGACATAAGGACAGATACAAACGGACTGACACAGGTATTCAGACACAGAGCCACACAGAAAGGTATAGAAGCACAGATACAGACACACACACACACACACACAGAACAAACACAGACATACAGAGAGATGGACAGGGTGACATACAGGGCCACACAGATGGACTGATGGACACTGACCTGTCCAGCAGCAGCAGAGTCACACAGCGCCGTGGTGTACTGTCTGTCCAGCTCTGGTGCGTTGTCGTTCACATCCAGGGTTTCTATGGCAACCTCCACACGGGACACCTGACTAGGGCTGTCTGAGGCAGGCAGGAAACAAACATTGTGTAACACACTTATTTACACACACTAACAGGGAATACTACATTTATTACACACACTAACAGCGAATAACACACTTATTACGCACACTAACAGTGAATAACACACCTATTACACACACTAACAGTGAATAACACACTTATTACTCACACTAACAGTGAATACCACATTTATTACACACACTAACAGTGAATAACACACTTATTACACACACTAACAGTGAATAACACACTTATTACTCACACTAACAGTGAATACCACATTTATTACACACACTAACAGCGAATAACACACTTATTACACACACTAACAGTGAATAACACACTTATTTGCACATTTATAACACTCTACATGTACATGGATGTACACGTGTGTGTACACTCATTACACCAACATGGCTCCCAGCCCAGTGAATGTGGAAGGAGGCTTACCCGTATATACGCACACATTCAGTGCTTAGCTCCCTCATTTACGCACACGACTCTGTGCGACTGTTGCTAAATTAGCTTGCATTGCACTGCCACTAAATCTACCTCTAATCCCTACAAATTCTGTAGCTAGCTCACAAAGCTCCGCCTGCATAATGATTACAGCGCTGTAACTGTTACGGCCAGCGCAGTTCCACCCTATCCCCCGGGTCTGCAGAAAGGTGTGGGGCTGCCGTGACATCACCGTGACCTCTGACCTCTCTGCGTGGCGATGACGGTCAGGTTGTGCCACTGGTCCCGTTCGCGGTCCAGCTCTGTTGCCGTGGTGATAAGCCCGCTGTCAGCGGCGATGCGGAACAGGGCTTCTGGGTCTGACTGGGGGTCAATGGAATACCTGAGAGGGGAGAGAGAGACATTTACACTGAAGGAGAGGTAGACATAGAGATTAACTCTGCACTGAGAGTGACAGGGAGAGAGAGACATTAACTCTACACTGGGAGGGAAGGGAGAGAAACATGAGCACATATACTGTAAGACAGTGCAATATGTACATTGCCAATGAAGCATTTTGAGTGAACTGAACAGAATTAACCTGTTCAAAATCTGACACTACCTGTAAAGCACCCATGAACTTCCCACTTCGATGAACTGTTACCGTCTCTCTCACAGTGTATTTGATACTTATGTTGAGCAAAGGCTCTTACCTAGAATGACTTTTATTTACGTTCTAAACATCAAAGCCTGCAACCTTGGGCTGACAGCCTCAGCTTCCCATAAATGTTACGTGCTATACTGCACCTCTTTGCCACTGCACAGACTAACGCGCTTACAGCAGACCATGTGCAGACTGTACCCTGATAGTATGCAGAATGTACCCTTACCGTATGCAGAATGTACCCTGACCGTATGCAGACAGTACCCTGACCGTATGCAGACTGTACCCTGACCGTATGCAGACTGTACCCTGACCGTATGCAGACTGTACCCTGACCGTATGCAGACTGTACCCTAAACGGTAGCTTAGGCCGTACCTGACATTGTTGCTGAGGCCAGTGTCAGGGTCGATGGCGCTGACCCGGCCCACCGTGCAGGAGGGGGGGCAGTTCTCCGTCACGTCCAGCCGATACCGGGCCCGGGAGAACCGGGGGGGCTCGTCAGCGTCCAGAACCGCCACCCTCACTGAGGCCCGGTCCTTAAAGGGCCCACGCCGCAGAAACCGCGGGTCCACTGTGGGGTTCAGCACCTCCACTGAGAATGAGTACGAGCTGCGGCTCTCATAGTCCACAGGCTGCGGGGAGAAAGGAGGAGGCACAACTGTTATACATATTATGCACACCACATAAAACACAGGGCAGAACTAATGCCAATAATTTACCCACAATGCTCTGCTTCCCATGACTCTCACACTCACACCATCCTCAGTGTGGCCTCTCCTGTTGAGGCTCCTCTTTATGACATCACAATCAGGAGCCTAACAGTCTACTGTCTCCAGAGTGGGATGGAGGCCGCGGACTTTGGGGACTTTGCTCGTAAATCAAATGGCCTGACAGTGCTTCTAGCTAATTACAAGCTTGTGCAGGTGGATCTCCAATTCCAAGAGACTGTTGAGAGCCGGAAAACTCTCTGATGGCTCTTCTGAAATAAATGTAGACATAGTCAAACGTTGTGGGGGTTGAGCCAAATGCACTCTTGGAAATCTCAGTTCACCAATAAGCTTGCAGACAGCCAGCGCCAAAAAACAAAAATCTATTCATTTCTTCAAGAGGCTCTATTGGAGAAGGAGAATCTGGAGAGCAGCATTTAGCAGGAAGTACCTCAGTCAAAAGCTGATTGGCTGATACCTCTAACCATACAGGATATGGAAAATCTATACCACAACATCAGTTTCTTTGAGCATGCTATATTTCATTTGGAACCAAGCCAGCATGTTCCTTCAGAGTATGCTCTTTTCATTTTAAAATAGCAAAAAACCTTAAAGAGAATAAACACGTGTGATTGAATCTGATCTCAGTCTGTGGACAAAATGTACTGTGCAAAAACCAGCACAGTTTCTTTTGCACAGGTAAAAATAGAGTACAATGCTACACTGCTAAAAAAATACACTGCTCCAGCACTCTGAGAGTGTGAGTGATGCAGAGGCCTTTCACATCATCCCACGGAAACATAACACAAACAAACTTCTATAATCAGGTAACTGCCAACAGAGGACAGATATTATTCTGTACTTGTTAAATTTCTCCAGATTACGTCATTGTTGAATCCTGTTCCTCATTGTGGGTGAATACCATGTGTGATCCAAAACAGACATCTGCTATATTGTGCTGACAATGTTGGCCATTCACAATATAGCTTATTTTAAATCAAACATTTATATTTGAATTCATGTTTCATGTCAAGTTTATACATTATTTGACTTACTTGATCACCATCAGTTTTGTTTTATTTTGGGCAATGTTTAGTTTATTTCTTATCAAGGTAAATTATTTGTTTTTTGTTTTCCTTTGTATTGCATCATTATTTCTCTCTCAGTTTGATGTGTAAATTGTTTGGCAACACAAGTGTGATTGTACCAAAAAAAAAAAAATAAATAAAAAAAAACAAAGAAAAACAAGCCAACAAAGTTAAGTGAACTTACATTGCATTGAGAGTGAGATAAAGAGAGAGAAAAAAAGAGAGGGGGAGAGAGATAGAGTGGGGGTGGAGGGGGGGGGGGGGGGTGGGGGTGAGGAAGAGAGGGAGGGGATGAGAAAGAAAGACAGAGAGAGAGAAAGAAAGAACCAGTCCTCTCTGGACCCTCCCTGGGCCAGCAGAACAGCACCACACCCAACACGGCAAGCCTCAGAGACAAAAACCCCAAAACGTTCATTACAAGAATAACAATTAATTAGAAAAACAAATACACTGAACATGGGGAAATGAACTGAAATCACAAACTCTTTGATCAGATTTGGGGAAAAAAAGCAGACACACAAAAAAAGAATTTGGCTGCTAGAGAACAGAGAGCTGTGCAGTTACTGTGAGCTTCCAGAGATGGAGACTTTCTGCTGCGCCGCTCAAAATATCCACTTGCTTTACTTCAGCAACACTACTGCGTTTGCCACTAACGCTCTGCTCTAATTCAACTGTGAAAGAGAGGAGACTGGCAAATACAGAGAGAGGAAAAGAGAGAGAGATGGAGGGAAATGAGAAAGGAAAAAGAGAGGTGAGGAGACAGAGAGGGGAATGGAAAGCGGTACAGAAAATGTAAGATACAGAGGGGCCTTTTCCCTGGAGCCATTAGCGGCAGAGAGAGACAATCTGTCTGAGGAGGAGAGATGTCACTTACACTCGCATGGCACACTTATCACCCTTCCTCTCTCTCTCTTCCTCCCTCTCCCTCTCTCTCTCTCTCTCCCTCCCTCTCTCTCTCTCTCTCTCTCTCTCTCCCCTCCTCCTCTCTCTCTCTCTCTCTCTGCAGTCCATCATTGGCACTACTCCCTCCCCACGCTCATGTCCATTCCTGACACCCAAAACACACACTCATCCATCTCCCTCACTCGTGCTTGCAACAAACACTCATCGCCTCTTGCCCTCTCTCTCCCTCTCTCCCCCTCTCCTCTCCCTCTCTCTCCCTCTCCTCTCCCCTTTGCTTCCCTCACTGCTCATTCTACATTAAGCTTCTGGTTCTGGTTCAATTTCTGATTCCAGCTCTTGTATGCCAGCTCTGTTTCAGACTCAGGGAAGGTGACCTGATGTGTCATTTTATCTGGGAAAGCTTCTAATTTCAGTACTTTTTCAAGGCAAAAGGTGTTAAACGTCCCACATTTTCTGCAGTGTGTAAAATTGTTTTTGTACTTACTGACTTTTTCCGATCTGACTATGGGTAATACATCTGAAAGGTAAAATATAAAGCTTTATTGCTCTTTATTGCTCAGATTTATAACGTAATTTGTTTTATAGGAACATCCCACCAAAAAAAAAAAAAAACGTGTGTGCATGTGTGTGTGCGATTGTATGTGGTAGCATGTCTACAAACATTCATGTGTGTTTGTATGACAAAGATACACATTTGCCAGTAGATGGCAGTATTGCAGAATGATGAGGAGTAACAGTAGAGCTAGCACGAGTGCTACCAGTAGCAACAGGGGTAGACATATCAGAAGTAACAAGGGTAGCAATAACAGTGTTAGCAGTAGGTAGCAGTAGCAGTTACAGTGGCAGTAGTGCAAGTAGCAGCAGTTGCAGTAGTGATAGCAGTAACAGTTGTAGCATTTCCAGAGCAGCAGTAGCAGTAGCTGCAGTGGTAGTGGGAGTAGGAGCAGCTGCAATAGCAATAGCGGTAGCAGGAGCAGTAGTGGCAGTAGCATTAGCAATAGCAGTAGGAGCAGTAGTGGCAGCAGTTGTAGTAGCAGTGACAGTAGTATTAGCTGTAGCTTTAGCAGTAGTGGCAGTAGTATTAGCAATAGCAGTAGGAGCAGTAGTGGCAGCAGTTGTAGTCGCAGTGACAGTAGTTTAAGCGGTAGCATTAGCAGTAGTGGCTGTAGCATTAGCAATAGCAGTAGCAGTGGTTGCAGAAGTTGTAGTAGCAGCAGCAGTAGCAATGGCATTAGCGGTAGCGGCAGTAGTGCAGGGCTGATTTAGAGGCTAATTTGAGGAGGCTTGTGCTGCAGTCCCTCAGTTACAGCAGTTACAGGGCTGGGAGTGTGACAGCGCAGGGCTCACACACCAACCAAACACATAAACAACAGTCACAATCCATCACAGTCAACCCTGTGTGCTCCTGCTGTCGCCATGCAACCGGTCTCCTGGCTACCGCTCCTGGCGCACGCTCCGTCTGCGCGGTTCCCAGGGTGCTTGGCATGCCGCGGAAAACCACGTGCCGTGTAATGCGCCTCTGGTTCAGGCCACACGTGCACACACAGGGCCAGCCTCCATAAACAAGCCCATCACCAAGGGAGCTGTCACTCAAGGGCCCCGTTACTGTTGCGATGCCCCAGCGCTGCAGCGGCTGGATAGTGAGAGGGAGAGAGAGGGGGGTGCAGGAGGGCTGCACAGGTTGAGAGTCCCTCAGTCCATGAGTCCAAAAAACCCTGCTGCTATAGGACTGGACACTGGAGACTGCGTCAAGCTTAGCATGCTAACTAGCATCCAGGTGTGTGAAGACTCCAACCAGGTGCAAAGTTGGGATAAGCAAAACCCCCTCTGGGTGGCCCACAGTGTTCCCTAACCCCATCTCCGACATCCCGCGGCTGGAGGCACGGATCAATGGTAGCAAAACAGCCCCTGAAATATGAGCTCCATCACCTGCCTTTCATTGTGGAGCACAGCCTGCTCTGGGTTCTCAACGCCGCTTAGGACATCGGCAAAGTCACGTCCATCCTTCCCACCTTCATTCACCTGGTCTGTGGAGCGCGGACAGGTGACAGGAATATGGCACAAACCTCACCTTGCCATTTCAGATTAATGAAAGGAAGTATGGGAGGGAGGGAGGGAGACTGCTACCACAGCACTCATTCCATTTATCATGATGTTCTTATTTACTGAGCTGATTATTCGCATCCGGTAGCTTGGAAATAAAACTTGCACAATTTTCCAACTCTGAAAATCTACACATCAACTTAAAGTGTGAGTATTTTGGCCATGAAAGTCAATTTTCTGACTTCCTTCCAAAATCATTTACAGCATGCTGCGACATATATTCCTGAATTATGTTTCAGATGTGACGGAACTGTCCTGTTCGTAAAGTTACTGTGAAAAGAAAAACTTTTCCAGCTAGCTCCACTAACTCTTCCACCACTCTTCAGTTTTGTGAGGCTACGTTCCAATACCCAAAAAAATGTGTCCTCCTATCCACCACTACTACTCCAGTACTGGAGAGAGGGAGGAGACGAGGCGATAGTGGAGGAAAGGAGGATACATTTTTTTTGGGTATTGGAACTCAGCCTGTTTGTTTCTCTGAGTAAAATCAGGAAGTGCGGCTGAAGTGGCCTTTGGCAGCAGTCAGACAGAGGCCGTCTATGGTCAGCCACCATGTCGCTCTGCCACTGTGTGTCATTGGAGGTGCTGCCATCTCCTGGCCGGCAGTGTGACCTGCGCTTTCTCTGAAGCTCCCGGCATAGCCTTCAGTGGGCGTCTGCGATGACTAAGACTGCCATAGCTGCAAATGCTTGAGCAAGCTGAGAGAGCCTTCCTCTCCCAGAGACAAAGAGAGGAACCTGAACACTGATCACAGCTTGCACAAGAAAAGAGAAAGAAAAAAAAACAGACAAAAGGACAAACTTTTAAAATGCGACATAGCGAGGAATGACTGAGGGAGCAGAGGAATGGAGGACGATAACAGCGCGACTGTGTAAATAAATGCAATGAGGCTCCTTTTTATATTTGCTCAACGGGCCAGAAACCGGGAAGCTTGCTGCTAATTTTCCGGTTTGTTTGTTTTAATTCTGTTAGAGTGGTATCTTTCATGTTTTCAATTAATCGCGCATGGGTTCTCCAAACGCCACATCCTTTCAAACGGCGCTCGTTTTCCAGCCAGCCGCCCCAGCACTGGGAGCGTTTTTGCTCTAATTAACGAGAGAGCCGGCCTGCGCTCTATTCCCAGAATGCACTGTGCTCGCAGCAGCGCACGGACGGGATGTGGGGAAGTCGTCCACTCCGAGCAGAGAGGGGATGACATGTCTGGGTTCATTATGGCTTGTTTGAACAGTGGAACACCGGCTCCCGAACAGCGTTAAATGTTTAATCTGAGGTGCATCTTTGTTCATTTATGGAGCGCGCTCAGTCCCAGCGGAGCACTCGGTGGGTTTCTACCGCAGCAGGTGGAAACCTTGACAACGCAAAGCTTTACTCGGTCAGCTTGCCGAGGGGCACCTCAGAAGTTGTCTCTCTTTATTCAAATCCATGTCCATACTCAAATCTGCTTTATTCACAAAATAAGACAAATTACGTCTCTGGAGCACTAAATATATTGATGATGACATAACAGAGACAGAGAAGCCTGTAATGATTAACCCCCCTCCTCTGTCTTCTTCTCTCTCTCTCTCTCTCTCTCTCTTCTGTTACACTCACACCATCAAGTACGCCTGACAGCTCCCTCCAATCTCGCCTGCAGTCAAACTGCTTTAACACTTCGCACAAAGCAGAGGGAGAGAGCTGTGGCAGGCCCGATCCCTCTC
>JAFBMS010001071.1:22500-27500 GCA_019788955.1 Albula glossodonta | reverse complement strand
TCACACCCCCACACACACACATGCACACATCCACACCCACACACACACACAATTCAATACATTTACACAGCACTGTGAGAAAGAGGGTTAATACAGTATATACACACTGACTGACTGCACACTACAGTACATTAACACTGCACTGAGAGAGAGAGGGTTAATACAGTATATACACACTGACTGACTGCACACTACAGTACATTAACACTGCACTGAGAGAGAGGGTTAATACAGTATATACACACTGACTGACTGCACACTACAGTACATTAACACTGCACTGAGAGAGAGGGTTAATACAGTATATACACACTGACTGACTGCACACTACAGTACATTAACACTGCACTGAGAGAGAGGGTTAATACAGTATATACACACTGACTGACTGCACACTACAGTACATTAACACTGCACTGAGAGAGAGAGGGTTAGTACAGTATATACACACTGACTGACTGCACACTACAGTACATTAACACTGCACTGAGAGAGAGAGGGTTAATACAATATATACACACTGACTGACTGCACACTACAGTACATTAACACTGCACTGAGAGAGAGAGGGTTAATACAGTATATATACACTGACTGACTGCACACTACAGTACATTAACACTGCACTGAGACAGAGAGGATTTACACAGTATATACACACTGACTGACTGCACACTACAGTACCTTAACACTGCACTGAGAGAGAGAGAGGGTTAATACAGTATATACACACTGACTGACTGCACACTACAGTACATTAACACTGTACTGAGAGAGAGAGGGTTAATACAGTGTATACACACTGACTGACTGCACACTGCAGTACATTAACACTGCACTGAGAGAGAGAGGGTTAATACAATATATACACACTGACTGACTGCACACTACAGTACATTAACACTGCACTGAGAGAGAGGGTTAATACAGTATATACACACTGACTGACTGCACACTACAGTACATTAACACTGCACAGAGAGAGAGAGGGTTAATACAGTATATACACACTGACTGACTGCACACTACAGTACATTAACACTGCACTGAGAGAAAGAGAGGGTTAATACAGTATATACACACTGACTGACTGCACACTACAGTACATTAACACTGCACTGAGAGAGAGAGGGTTAATACAATATATACACACTGACTGACTGCACACTACAGTACATTAACACTGCACTGAGAGAGAGAGGGTTAATACAGTTTATACACACTGACTGACTGCACACTACAGTACATTAACACTGCACTGAGAGAGAGAGGGTTAATACAGTTTATACACACTGACTGACTGCACACTACAGTACATTAACACTGCACTGAGAGAGAGAGGGTTAATACAGTATATACACACTGACTGCACACTACAGTACATTAACACTGCACTGAGAGAGAGAGGGTTAATACAGTATATACACACTGACTGACTGCACACTACAGTACATTAACACTGCACTGAGAGAGAGAGGGTTAATACAGTATATACACACTGACTGACTGCACACTACAGTACATTAACACTGCACTGAGAGAGAGAGGGTTAATACAGTTTATACACACTGACTGACTGCACACTACAGTACATTAACACTGCACTGAGAGAGAGGGTTAATACAGTATATACACACTGACTGACTGCTTGCTTGACTGCATTCCAATACTGTGTTAATACTGTACTGAGAGAGTATGAGAGGGTATGACAGAGAGAACTACTGAGTTGAATGTCTGTAGGATAGAGAGCAAATGAGAGAGTGAGAGAGGAGGACTGATAGTGGGAACGAGGGAGGGGGTCTGAGAGACAGAGAGAGAGAAGTGTCTGAGAGCAATTTTTCCAGCAGTGATTTTGCTGTCTGTTGAAGCAGAAACGTTGAACTTTAGATGAAATATTAATGGAAAAGAAAAGGGGGAGTGAGTTTAAAAAAAACACAGGAGAAAATAAAGGATAAAAGAAAAGCAATATTAACCACTACCGTTTTTAATTATGAATGTTTTTTTGAAGGCAGAAAACTTTATTAGCAGGAACCAATAATTATAATTCTCCCCCATCACCCAATCCTATTCATTGCTATCGTAGTCATCATTAGCGGCGTAATTGGCACGGTTTATGAAGAATTCCGCTAAATTAGTTGAAACATCGCCCCTCACAGCAATTGTACGCATGGAGCTGCGTAGTTTTTAGGTCACACCTAATTAACACTCTATACCTCAGAGGGATGGTTGGGGGGGGGGGGTTTGTGTGCTTTCAGTGTTTGACAGGGAGCGAGGGCGGGGGGGAGGTTGGGGTGTGGGTGGGGTGAGGAGGTCATCCCCTGTTCCTTCACACAGAATGTGGGAGGGCTGAGAGCCCCTCTACAAGTTCTCTACTGTTCTTCACTGTGTGCTATGCTTCTCTACATACTGTGCTTCACTGTGTGCTGTGCTTCTCTACATACTGTTCTTCACTGTGTGCTGTGCTTCTCTACATACTGTTCTTCACTGTGTGCTGTGCTTCTCTACATACTGTGCTTCACTGTGTGCTGTGCTTCTCTACATACTGTTCTTCACTGTGTGCTGTGCTTCTCTACATACTGTGCTTCACTGTGTGCTGTGCTTCTCTACATACTGTGCTTCACTGTGTGCTGTGCTTCTCTATATACTGTTCTTCACTGTGTGCTGTGCTTCTCTATATACTGTTCTTCACTGTGTGCTGTGCTTCTCTACATACTGTGCTTCACTGTGTGCTGTGCTTCTCTATATACTGTTCTTCACTGTGTGCTATGCTTCTCTACATACTGTTCATCACTGTGTGCTGTGCTTCTCTACATACTGTGCTTCACTGTGTGCTGTGCTTCTCTACATACTGTGCTTCACTGTGTGCTATGCTTCTCTACATACTGTTCATCACTGTGTGCTGTGCTTCTCTACATACTGTTCTTCACTGTGTGCTGTGCTTCTCTACATACTGTGCTTCACTGTGTGCTATGCTTCTCTACATACTGTTCATCACTGTGTGCTGTGCTTCTCTACATACTGTTCTTCACTGTGTGCTGTGCTTCTCTACATACTGTGCTTCACTGTGTGCTGTGCTTCTCTACATACTGTGCTTCACTGTGTGCTGTGCTTCTCTACATACTGTTCTTCACTGTGTGCTGTGCTTCTCTACATACTGTTCTTCACTGTGTGCTGTGCTTCTCTACATACTGTGCTTCACTGTGTGCTGTGCTTCTCTACATACTGTGCTTCACTTTGTGCTGTGCTTCTCTACATACTGTGCTTTACTGTGTGCTGTGCTTCTCTACATACTGTGCTTCACTGTGTGCTGTGCTTCTCTACATACTGTTCTTCACTGTGTGCTGTGCTTCTCTACATACTGTGCTTCACTGTGTGCTGTGCTTCTCTACATACTGTGCTTCACTCTGTGCTGTGCTTCTCTACATACTGTTCATCACTGTGTGCTGTGCTTCTCTACATACTGTGCTTCACTGTGTGCTGTGCTTCTCTATATACTGTTCTTCACTGTGTGCTGTGCTTCTCTATATACTGTTCTTCACTGTGTGCTGTGCTTCTCTACATACTGTGCTTCACTGTGTGCTGTGCTTCTCTATATACTGTTCTTCACTGTGTGCTGTGCTTCTCTACATACTGTTCTTCACTGTGTGCTGTGCTTCTCTACATACTGTGCTTCACTGTGTGCTGTGCTTCTCTACATACTGTGCTTCACTGTGTGCTGTGCTTCTCTATATACTGTGCTTCACTGTGTGCTGTGCTTCTCTACATACTGTTCTTCACTGTGTGCTGTGCTTCTCTATATACTGTGCTTCACTGTGTACTCTTTTGTTCTGTGCTTCTCTATATACACTGCAAACACACAGCAATCACAGTGTCACACACACACACACACACACACACACACACACACACACACACACACACAGGGATGCAAAGCATACACACTCAGCATTACATAAACATAGACTCTCAAAAACAAACACAAAGTAAAAATAACACAAACACACTCACACAGAGAGAGACATACTCACTCTCCAATCACTACATATTGCCTTGTGTCTCTCTCTGTCTCTCCTCATTAAGTATTTTCTTGTTCTGTGGGACAGGACTTAAGTGAGGTGCCTGTGATCCTGGCTGAACCCAGCCCCAGTAGGGGGGTTTGAGCGTGTGATGTCCTGGTCATTATGTCTGTCAGGCTGTCAGCCCCCCCTGCCCTGGGTCTGTGTGCTCATACACACACTCTATTTCTGTCAATGACAGCCCCCCCACACCCCCCACGCCCCCCCACCCCCCCCCCCCCCCCAGCCCTGAGTCTGTGTGCTCATACACACGCTCTATTTCTGTCAATGACAGCCCCCCCACACCCCCCTGGCCCTGCAGTCTGTACCCCACATCCATCACCCCCCGGGGAGGCCGAGAGGGATTGGGGTGGGGGGGGGGGGGGGGGGGGCACGTTTCCATTTGCATGGAAATCACTTCTTATCCCGTGTCTGCAGGGTGAGGGCCTGGCAGAGAGAGAGACAGAGGGGTTCTGACTGTCTCCGGTCTGTGCTCTGTGTGAGACAAAGGCAGCGTTTACGGTGACAACCTCCTGCTCCGAAAACCAAACAAGGAAATAAAATGCAACACCCAAAATCCAAACCTCTTCCACAACCACAACGACAACAACAATGATGGTGCGCAATTTTCCACTGATCCATCTTCATTCTGTTCAGAGAAAGAAAAACTGCACAATTTACGCCGAATCAAAACTAAAGTGAGGTTTGGTCACATGCTCTCATAATTTCGAGTGTAACTTTGTGAAATATTTATGCATTTAAAAAGCATATATAAACCATATCTACTGACTTAGTATGCCTGTTTTAAAATATATACATAAGCAACTTCAGTTCCTCACAAGGGATGATATGGAACTATGCAGTTATTATTTTATAAGCTACAGGAAAAGGCACCCATGTTAAGAAACAGGTGGCATGTCCCCATAAAACATAACAGCTTCATAA
>JAFBMS010001071.1:0-17500 GCA_019788955.1 Albula glossodonta | reverse complement strand
TAAACACACACATACACACACACAGGCCTTACTCTGGGTGAAGCACACACACACACACACACACACACACAGAGGCCTTACTCTGGGTGAAGCGTGGGGGGTTGTCGTTGACATCGCTCAGCCTTATGGTGACGGTGGTGGTCCCTGACAGCCCCCCCAGGTGGCCCCCCATGTCCTTGGCCTGCAGGACCACCAGGTGAGTGTCCTGCGTCTCTCTGTCCATGTCCGGGACCGCAGTACGCAGGATACCTGAGAGAGAGACACACACACACAATAACACACACTGCAGTATGCAGGATACCTGAGAGAGACACACACACACAATAACACACACTGCAGTACGCAGGATACCTGAGAGAGACACACACACAATAACACACACTGCAGTACGCAGGATACCTGAGAGAGACACACACACACACACACACACACATACACAAACACATTAACACACACTGCCATATGCAAAATAACTAAGAGAGAAGCACAAACACAAACCACTGTACACAGGATACCTGAGAGAGACGCACACTTAGGTAGTAGAGGTAATAATGTAACAACAATACTGGTTTTAAAAAAGTATTACATTTTTTGGAATGCTTCAGATACCAAATGTTACCTCTCTGAGCATGCTCTCTGGGTCCTTCACAATGCGGCAGGTGGCCACATGGCTGCCTGTCTGAAAGGCTGTGTGCCTCTCTCCCAATACTATTAATAATTTCTCCCAATACTATCAATAGATTTTCCAATTCACCTTTTATAATCCCACTGCTGCCACCCCTCACGCTGTTATGATATTTTTGTATATGGACACCCCCCCCCCCCCCACCATGGCTGATTCAACATAGCATGACAAAAACCTGTGCCCACACACATACACACACACTCATCCAAAACCCAAAACTGAAAAGGCAAAAAAAATATATATAAAAAGACAAAAAAAGATAAAACAGAACAAAAATAAAAGAATCTATAGTTTTTTTTGTTTCATTCTATTCCTCACTGTTTGCATTTTTAAGGGACATTTCCATTTCCTGCGAGAATGCATTATTATTATGAATTTATTGCTTTTATTATTCATGAATTTGTGGCGTGGGTTTTTCAGGCAGACAGAAGTGCAGACAGACAGACAACGCTCACAAGGACGACAGAGCAGAGCCCGTCTCTTCTCATGTTCAAGTGGAAACGCTCTCGAACAAATCAGAAGAGCTACTCAGAGGAGCAGCTCTCAGAACACCCCCCCCCACCCTGCCAGATAGAGCAGCTCTCAGAACACCCCTTCCATCCGCCCCCCCCCCCCACACACACACACACGGAACACTGTGCCACAAATCACTCAAAAACCAAAGAGAAATAAGACCCAGTGACCACGGCCTCACAACTGAAACTGGCAGACATAAATCAATCATGGTTGCTCAGAGAGCGAAGACTGAGGGCGAAGAACACGCAGTCAGTCATTGAGAGAGCTCAAAGAGGCCGAGACTGACAAATGCTTTCCGTTAGTCTGCTCAAATATAATGTATATTTAAAAAATGTCTGCCACAAATCAGACAATGTATCTGTAAGTGTGCCATCTTTACAAAGATTGTAAAGATTATATATGCACAAACATTTTATGTACTGTTGTCGTTTTACACTTTATTATTCATTAATGCGACACAATTTCATTTCAGGCTAAGAAAGATCCGTTTGAGTAAGAACATTTAAAATCTGAGAAAGAGATAAATGTTGGGAGATATTTTTAGGTAAACTTTATTTAGGTCAACAATTTATACAAAAACAAAAAGAGGAAAAACATATGTGAAATGTAAAATTAAAATTAGAAAACAAAGGAGGAGGCAACAGCGGGAAGTAAATTAACATCCCTCAGTCTCCTTAGCAAACAGGAAAAGAGAAATGAGAGGGTGTGTGTGTGTGTGTGTGTGTGTTAGAGAGAGAGGGTGTGTGTGTGTGTGTGTGTTAGAGAGAGAGGGTGTGTGTGTGTGTGTGTGTGTGTGTGAGAGAGAGGGTGTGTGTGTGTGTGTGTGTGTGTGTGAGAGAGAGAGAGTGTGTGTGTGTGTGTGTGTGTGTGTGTGTGAGAGAGAGAGGGTGTGTGTGTGTGTGCATGTGTGTGTGTGTGCGTGTGTGTGAGAGAGAGAGAGAAGGGGGGGGGAGCTAGAGTTTTAGCTGGAGGAGAAGGAGTCTCATTCAATCACATCCAGGAAGAAGGGACCTCCTTCTTCCCCTACCAAGTGATCTCTGGGAGTACACTGCAGAGAAACCTGCCTACAGGAATAGAGAGATTCAGAGGATGAGAGAGAAAGAGAGAGGGAGAAGGAGAGAGAGGAAGAGAGAGGGAAAACTGCCCACACTTCTGTACTGTATGATAATGGCCCTGCTGCAGAAATACTGTCAGACTTGGGCCCCGGCAGTAAATATCAACACAACAAGACTTATCTGGGAAAAGGGCTCGTATCTAAGCCAAAGAAACTGAAGTTCACACAAGATTAAACACTGACAAACAGCTCACACTACATGCTGTTCCTTTCACTAGATATAATTTCAGCAGCAAGCTTGGAATTTAGCAGTGGAACTTTGGGGGGGGGGGGGGGGGGGGGGGGGGGGGTTTGTATGCATGTGTCGGGGGGGGGGGGGGGGTGCTTCACATGGATGGGGGGGGGAGAGAATAATGTGTGGACGATTTGGAGCTTCCCCCTCCATCGGGTTATTTTCTCAGTGTCTAAAATAAATAAACTCAGTCACATTGCATTATAATCAATTGCATGGCATGTGTTTGTGTGTGTGTGTGTGTGTGCCCACCCCCACCTCCACTGCTGTTCTCATGAAATGCTTCGCCTTCTGCACCACTGCCCAGATTGGTGCAATTTCTGTCATTTTCTGTCACTGGGCAATTCCTACCCTGGCAGGGCAGGGAAACGGTCCAGCCCAGAGACATGCTCAATCCTACAAACCAGACCTTAACAGGTTAGAGGACAGTCCCACCCAGAGACCAGCCCTTAGCAGAATATGAAACAAAACACATTTTTTGTACATCAGTATGTTTGTGGTTATTATTTTATGTAATACTTTGTTTTGAATAAAGTTTTAAGGGGTCTCCCCAAAATGTGTTTGCCTACATCCTCCAAAACCGGGAGGTTTGTTGCACTGCATGAATTGATTCTGAAAACAAACTGATTTAACCGAAAACGTTCAATAACACTTTTTTTCCCTTTTGTTCTCACATCCTCTTGCACATTTTTTGCTGAGTTGTTTAACGTGTCTAATTTGACATCGTGGCAGTAGAGGGCAAACACAGCGGCGCAGCGCCACTTTACCGTCCTCCAGGGGGCGCCCTGGCTGTGCTCGGGCAGTACCACCGAGGCTGTCCTGCAACTGGTTAAGCTCAGAGCGGAGAAGAGCGGGGCTAGGTTCTGACCCGTTTGTGGATCCACTGAGAAGTACTGCTGTCCCTGGACCAGAGTGTACACCAGTCTGGCACTGTTCCCATAGGTGGGGTCATCTGCATCTGTTGCTGTTACCTGGATTATAGAGGTACCTGAGAGATAGGAGGGAGAGAGAGAGAAACCTGTTACTGTTCTTTCACTATTACTTTTGTAACATCATTGCTTCATGCATGTTTCTGTGTCCCCGCTCTGACCTAAGCTTTGGCAATGCAAATGTGAATTTTTGTCAGGCATTTTGAATTGAATTGAGAGACAGGGAGTGAGAGAAAGAGAGGGAGGGAGGGACAGAGAGAGTAAGAGAAAGAGAAAGAGAGCCTGACTTGGAGTGTTAACCACCCTTAATTGGGACATTAAGCCATATCACAGACCATTAAATACATACAACAATACAGTACGCAATCTTAATACACAGTACAGGAAACCAAAAGATGAAAAAAGCAAGACTGTCCCAAAACCCAAACCCACAAAGGAAACACAGACATCAAAAAATAAAGAAGGGCTCTCTCTTTAGCACACATTAGCATGTAGCATAATTTCCAGTCAAGCACCTTAGCTGCATAGGCTGAGAGAGATGTGTTCTACCACAGCAAAGGAAAAATATAAAGAACATGCACTATATGTTTCCCTGTATGATGTCACTTTCCCCTTCAAACTTCAAATAACTAATTTTACTTTATTACTTACGTTGTTTTTTTTACTTGCCTTTCTTCATTCTTATTTGTTTTATACTTTTATATGTATTAAATGTAACAGACGTTTAGCTAAAATGTATATGAGGCTCCTCTTCTCTCAGGGTGTCTCTCCATGAAACACTGCAAATGACATATTCTGTGCGGATAAAATTTAACTGACTTTAAAAAGCAACATGAATACTGATAAAAAAGCTCAGTTTTTAAATCAGCTTATGTATTACTTGCAATTACATTGAGCTCACTGCAATATACGAAATATCATAATGATCAGTCACTCACTTCCAACAAATCCGCTTTTCAGTAAGTTTTAGTCATTTAGTTCACAGTTATTATATGAAAATAACTCTAATCCATTGAGCTTGGCAAACATCACTCTCCTCCTTGACTGAAATCTGACAGCCACATTAATATTTCATGGCACCAAAATGGCTCATATCATCAAACACAAAATTTTTTTTGACTTTGCCAAATGATATTTTTTCTTTGCCTACTGAAAAATATCGACTGCCTTCTCTGTAATTGTATTATGGTATTGGCACACAGTTTAAGGACTGCATGCTGGACAAATAACGATTTCTTTGTTTCCTGTCTGGTTGATGGAACACTTGCGTGCGCGCTGGCTGGGATCCCCATTCCAATGCGAAAAGCGGCTTCCCCCTGCTGTCAGTACAGTCCAGTAACGCAGAGACGGGCTGTCGACTCCTCGGTTACGATTCAGGAATTCATTCTGTTCACTGTCATGTGTGCGCCTAAACTTCGCGGGAGAGGTGACCATGTTGGCCCTATGTTTGTTTTCTGTGGCACATTGTTTCCAGGAGCAAAGCGATTTAGACAGACATGCGGAAGTAACTGGAATTATTATTATTATTATCATTATTATTCTTGTTTTTGCTGTTATTATTAATAGTTAATAACGTCCTTTTGTACATTCGTTGCTAAATCAGTTAACGAGGCTGATTTCCCATGGCGGTGCTGAAGAGAGAGCCCTTATAACATTTTTCAGTGAAAAGGCTGAATTAGTATATAACTGTGAATAAGTATCCACAGAATGACTGAATCCGCTTGCTTTTGCAACATAATTGAAATAATGGCTGTGAGTTGCTACATGGCTGATGTGAAGTTTTCCAGAGATACCCCCATCCCTGAGTTTAATTGTAAAAGCTGCCTCTTTCTCTCTCTTTCTCTGTTATTTCCCAGTTCTGTTTTTTCATATGCTCATTTTTTCCTCCAATCCTTTATAGCTTGCTTGGACTTTATATCTGTCTGCCCCCCCCCACCCACCTTCTATTTCTCATCTCTCACCCTTCCTGACTCACTTCCTCTCCTGGCAGATTTGTACCACCCCCCCCCCCCCCCCCCATCCCCCTCATACGCACACCCCAACAATAAATCAAAGACCATCAACCTCATCTAAAACACTGAAATTGTCACAAAAAATATATGCTGTCAAAAAAAAAACTACGTTTCCCATGGGGCACTGCCTGACAAGCTCAGTGGGAAGGAGGGGATTGTGGGAGCAGCTGTTGCTGTTTTTGACATCAAAGTGCTGACAGTGTCACCTAGAGAGAAAGAGGGAGAGAAAGAGGGAGAGAGAGGGAGGGAGAGGAGAGAAGAGGGGGGGAAAGAAGCGAAAATGAGAAAGTGTGTGCGTGTGAGTGAGAGAGAGAAGAAGGGAGATTGAAAGAGAGGGAGAGAGAGTGAGAGTGAGAGAGAGAGAAGCTGCTCCGTTGTGATAATACCATGCCCTGATCTGTAATCTGTCACAGGTGGTTAAGGAGACTGACGGAGATGTGAAGGAGCTGGGCGACTGAGAAAGTGATTGAACATCAGGAAACAAATGATGAGGCAGAAGAAAAATCAAACTGAGGGCTGGTTGATGCAACATGCAAATAATGACTGAAACAGAGACGTGCTCAGAGCGACTGGCTGCAAACATGAGGCCATATTCATAAACACCACATTTCTGTGCATTTTATAAGCAGATTGTACACACACTCACAGGACGAGCACACACACACACACACACACTCACAGGACACGCACACACACACACACACACACACACCCCCAACACACACACACACACACACTCACACACACACACACACTCACAGGACACACACACACACTCACACACACACTCACACTCACAGGACACGCACACACACTCACACACTCACAGGACAGGCACACACACACACACTCACAGGACAGGCACACACACTCACACACACAAACACACACATACACACAAGCTGTCATACACATACACATACACAGCGTGCACCAGAATGCACGCACACACACACACAGACAGCATGCACACAACACACAACATACACACACACATACACAAGCTGTCACACACACACAACCACTATATACACACATGCTCACAGTGCACACACACACACACACACACACAACCACTATATACACACATGCTCACAGTGCACACACACACACATACAACCACTATATACACACATGCTCACAGTGCACACACACACACACACAACCACTATATACACACATGCTCACAGTGCACACACACACACACACACACACACACACACAGACACACAGACATACACACACACACACACACACACACACATACACACACACAGCAGCGGCTCTATCCTCCACTCCTAATAAAAGCATAATTGAGTGGAGAGAAGCAGGGAGGCGAAGACTGGATGAGAATGTTGGGGGTGGGTGTGGGGGGTTTGGGTTTGGGGCCGTGGGGCGCGGGGGTTGGTGGAGAAGTGACTAATTTATTCAGCTCATTCAGACAGCTGCTGTTCTGCTGATGTAGGTTTGGACTTACGGCAATCAAACAATCAAGGCAGCAGCGGAAATAGCAAAAAGCACACACACACACACACACCCACCCACACACACACACACACACACACACACACACACACACACACACACACACACACACACACACACACACACACACACAGGCTCCAAGGGGGTCCTGTATCTCCCAGAGAGCCATTTTAATGAGTACACGCACAACAAACACAATACTTTACTGTCGCACACTGCCGCTGCAATACCTACACTGGCCACCGAAGGCAGCGATGCTGTAGGGCCCATCCAGGAAGTTATTTGTGTCTTAATGAAGTTACTTGAGTCCATGACCCATCAGTTTAGGCAAGAAGTAAATGCCACACAAAAGAAAATTTTTTTGTGGACACACAAACATTTTGGTAGAAGTGATTCACTAACTGTGGGGGGTATTCACATTTAATATTGACAACGCAAAGATAACAGCGTAATTTCACATCCCGCAGTACCTATGTTGGCCATCTCGGGCACAGTGGCGCTGTAGGGCCCGTCCTGGAAGACGGGCGGGTTGTCGTTGATGTCCTGCACCCGGATGATAAACTGGGAGGACGGCTCGAGGGCCCGCTCCGTCTGCCGGTCCGTCGCCGTGGCGATCAGCCGGTATTCGTCCTTCTCCTCGCGGTCCAGCGGCTTGGTGACGTGGATGTTGCCCGTCTTCTCGTCGATCACGAACACGGACCCCGCCCCTTCCCCACGGAGGATGTACTTGGTGCGGCCGTCGCCCCTGTCCATGTCCGTGTGCAGCTGAGAGAGAGGGAGAGAGGGAGGGAAAGAGAAAGAGAGGGAGGGGGAGAGAGTGAGGGAGAGAGAGAGAGAGAGAGGGAGGGGGAGTGAGAGAGAGACAGAGAGAGTGAGGGGGGGAGAGAGAGGGAGGGGGAGGAAAGAGAGAGAGAGAGAGGGAGAGACAGAGGGAGAGGGGGACACAGGGAGTTAGAGTTGCTGTACTGAGCTAATGTTTTTTTTTAATGTTTTTTGGCAACGTTTACAAAATATATTTTGTGCCAATGAGAAATATTGAAATGAACTGAAATGAATTGAGCTGAAAGCCAGACAAAGAGATACATATACACATGGTAAATAAATACTCTCAGGCTCTGGGTACACTGTGTCCAGATCATCGGTGTAACATTCACGCGCTAATGCAAATTTGCCCAGATTTTATTCCTTAATTGTCATCTCCCACTGGCCCTGGCATTTACCCAGCCTGAGATGGCTGCTACCCCCATCTGCAGCTCAAGGTTTCATAAAAATAATACTGTTAAAAAACACCGCTGGATGCTTTCATACGCCTAAATGATGGAGGCAGGGAGGAATCTGGTTCCAGAATCCTGGGTCCCACTCTACAGTGGGAAAGGGGGTATAATGAGCCAGCCTGGTTCCAGCTCTACAGTGGGAAAGGGGGTATAATGAGCCAGCCTGGTTCCAGCTCTACAGTGGGAAAGGGGGTATAATGAGCCAGCCTGGTTCCAGCTCTACAGTGGGAAAGGGGGTATAATGAGCCAGCCTGGTTCCAGCTCTACAGTGGGAAAGGGGGTATAATGAGCCAGCCTGGTTCCAGCTCTACAGTGGGAAAGGGGGTATAATGAGCCAGCCTGGTTCCAGCTCTACAGTGGGAAAGGGGGTATAATGAGCCAGCCTGGTTCCAGCTCTACAGTGGGAAAGGGGGTATAATGAGCCAGCCTGGTTCCAGCTCTACAGTGGGAAAGGGGGTATAATGAGCCAGCCTGGTTCCAGCTCTACAGTGGGAAAGGGGGTATAATGAGCCAGCCTGGTTCCAGCTCTACAGTGGGAAAGGGGGTATAATGAGCCAGCCTGGTTCCAGCTCTACAGTGGGAAAGGGGTATAGTGTTTCTGTGTGTGTGTTGGGACTGCACATTCATCAATATTTATCAGTTGCTTTTTTTTAGGAAAAATTAAAAAACATGGGGGAAAAACTAAAATGTGTCATTCCAAAAATATTTAAAAATATATGATGCCACTACACTGCATAATGGTCCTGGAATGATTCATTTTAAATCCGTTTTAAAGGTGTGACAACCTTCCAACAGGCAAAAAGAGTACATTTTAATCCCCAGGGGAACAAAACCCTGTCGCACCGCGGCGTACCGTCAGAGCGGATGGTTTTGGGAGTGTCACCCAGTGTGGAGTTGTGACATGATCTTCCACCCAGCTCCTGCACAAAGACTTTCTGCATGTTCCCATTTCTCAGAATTTTTCAAAACTAAATTAATTCCTGGGATGAAAAGTAAGAACTAAGAGCAAAAACTCAGGTCTCTCAACCTATCAGGTTTAGTGAAGGAGACTGGGGTGGATTTAACTGGTTTTTTAAATTCATTAAAGGGTCATTTTAATGTCATAATTATGCTAATTAAGAAAGATTTGGTGTGTCTGCTTGTCCAGAGTGCAAACTTACACATGCACACACACAAGCACAATTATTCTTTCTCTCTCAGATACGCACACTCTCTCTCTCTGTCTCTCAGGCACATATATAAGCATGTGCACGTACAGCAGACACAGGATCTCAGGTCTTCGGGAGTGTCAGAGCCCTGCAGTGTGGGAGTCCTGTGCCCAGTGATTTTAATCATCCACCCAGCTCCTGCTGCCTCAAGACTTTCTGCATGTTCCCATTTCTCAGAATTTTTCAAAACTAAATTAATTCCTGGGATGAAAAGTAAGAACTAAGAGCAAAAACTCAGGTCTCTCAACCTATCAGGTTTAGTGAAGGAGACTGGGGTGGATTTAACTGGTTTTTTAAATTCATTAAAGGGTCATTTTAATGTCATAATTATGCTAATTAAGAAAGATTTGGTGTGTCTGCTTGTCCAGAGTGCAAACTTACACATGCACACACACAAGCACAATTATTCTTTCTCTCTCAGATACGCACACTCTCTCTCTCTGTCTCTCAGGCACATATATAAGCATGCATGCACGCATACACACACACACATACACACACGCACACTCTCAGACACAGACACACACACACACACTCAGACACAAACACGCACACACACACGCACACTCTCAGACACACACACACACTCAGACACAGACACACACACACGCACACACACACTCTCAGACACACACACACACAGGTCCCTCAGGGCTCCTTCACAAACAGGAATCTTTCACAGTCAGAGCCCTGCAGAGCTGTCAGGGAGTCCCCTGCCTTCATTTGCCCAGCAAACACTTCACCAAAGGCTGGGGAGCGCGGGAGCAGGCGGAAGGCCATTGGTTAGCATCCGCGTGGCGAGATCCAGCCAGAGGGCTTCTGAGCTGGGCTCTCTATCCCAGCGCCCACCCAGTGCCTCAGGCCGCACTTAAAAAACACAGCCTGCTCTCAGGGGACACACCTGGGTGAGACAATAAAAAGCTCTGCCAGGCCTAGCCCGATTCCCCCTCCCCTCCAAAAACAGGGAACACAAATAAAAAAGTTTAGCGGTTTCAGACAGGACTGAATAAATATTTCAGACACGCTGTGAGCGTGTGTGTCACCTTGCTCCCGTTACACTGGAAACCCAGCGGCTGGGCCATGGATTATTCACCACGTCTGGAGAGAGGGAGTGGGACGGAGGCATGCTTCTGTGGGGTGGGGAACCCCTGCCCGGGAGTGTGTGTGTGAGAGAGAATGAGAGAGAGTGCGTGCGTCTGTGTGCGTGTTTGAGTGTGTGTGTGTGTGGCAGAGGGGGTAGGGGGTGGTTACCAGGGGAACGGGGCTAGCAGCCATGGTGGATAATTAGCAATGTTAGCACAGTTAGTTTGGTTAGCACAGGTAACAGGGTTAGTGTGGTTGGCACATTTAGCTCAGTTAGCATGGTTGCAATTTTAGCTCAATTAGCTCAGTTAGCATGGAAAGCTTAGTGTGGTTAGCTCAATTATCTCAGCATGGATAGCTTACTTAGTGTGGTTAGCTCAATTAGTTCAGTAAGCATGGATAGCTTACTTAGTGTGGTAAGCTCAATTAGCTCGGTTAGTTTGGATGGCTTACTTAGTTTGGTTAGCTCAATTAGCTCGGTTAGCTTGGATAGCTTACTTAGTGTGGTTAGCTCAATTAGCTCGGTTAGCTTGGATAGCTTACTTAGTATGGTTAGCTCAATTATCTCGGTTAGCTTGTTTCTCTGGTGCTTTGCAGCAACCTTAAGCACAGGTCCTTAATGATGGATCTGAGAGCAGAGCTTTAATGAAGCCCCCAACAAGTCCCCCAGCACACAGAGGGGAGGATAAAAGAGAAGAGAGAGGGAGAGGGATGAGAGGAGGGAGACAGGAGAAACAGAGAGGTGGAGAGAGAGGGAGAGAGAGAAGATGAGGGGGGAGAGAAAGAGGGAGGGAGAGACAGAGGACGAGGAGAGAGAGGGAGAGAGAGAAGATGAGGGGCGAGAGGGAGGGAGAGACAGGGAAAGAGAGACAGTGAGAAAGGGAGAGGAAAGACAGGGAAAGGGGGAGAAAGCGAGAGCTTCGTTCCTCTTCTCTCGGGGTGTGTCCTCAATGTTCCACTATAAACACCTGTCTGTGATCCCAGCAGTGCCACACAGCAAAAACACACCAACACATGCAACTGTGTGTTTGTGAATGCCTGTGTGTGAGTGAGTGTGCTTCTTTTAACACACTCTCTTTCTTTCAAATGCATATTTGTGAGTTTGTCCAATTGTCTGTGAGAGAGACAGTGACTCGTAGTGTATGTGTGTGTGTGTTTCCTCAAGTGTGTTTATGAATGTCTCTTAGTGTGTTTTTGTGACTGTATGTTTGAGTCTGTGTGTGTCTGAGTTTCTGCATATGTTCTTCTGTCTGAAGCAGAGTGTGTATGTGTGTATGTTTGTATGTGCGTGAGTGAGAGTGTGTGCATGTGTGTGTATGTTTGTGTGTGCGTGTGTGAGTGTATGTGTGTGTATGTTTGTATGTGCGTGTGTGTGCGTGTGTGCATGTGTGTGTATGTTTGTGTGTGTGTGTGTGTGAGTGTGTGTGTGTGCGTGTGTGTGTGTGAGTTTGTGTGTGTGTGTGTCTGTCTGCTGCAGAGGTACAGAACTCTGAAATGGGTCTGGACATCAAAATCACGCAGCTGCACTCACAAAGCAGACTAACAGCTCTGGAGTGGCAGCACTCGGATAGAAATCTCTGCCTTAAACACAGCGAGAGCTGCAGTAATTCCACGCATTAGGACGTCCTTCTGTGTCCTTCCAGGCTGGCAGGGCGAGGCAGGCAGGAGCGACGGACAGTGTGATAATGCAGCATGTTAGCGCGGGGCCGCTCCGGAGAGACGCACCACGCGCTCACGCTCCCGTTCCGCCTACTTAATCACGTAAACAACTGGCTAACAATCAATTCCCTTTTATTCTGCAAAAGCATAAATCATAAACCGCTCAAAAAATATTTAGTGTCAACCTCTGAGGAGGGTGGGAGGGAATGCAGCTGACTCAAAGAGGCCCATCTTACATTTTATGAGTTAGCGGGGTGCGTACTAAAATGAATTATTGTAATGAAGACAGCTGCAAACTATTGCTTTTCAGTGTTGGTAACAAAGTTTCACCCCTGGCTCTTTAACAAGGTGGGCCACCACGTCAGGAGTCCTGATAAATCTCATTAGGTCTCATTGGATTTTGATTCACATTAATCTGCCCACATATTTTTATTCTCACATATTTCATGGCCTCGGTGACAGATTCCCTACTGAGGTGAAGCCAGGAAAGTATTCACATTTAGCCAAGGTTTTACACGTGCTAACACTGCTATGCACCCTTAGCCAGTGTCCTCACGTTTCGCAAGGTTGCAACCAAACCTCAAAGCCCAATATATTTACTTTCTAGGTCCAAAAAACTCTGTGACTGAAATGAAGACTGACATGCTATGTATTTACTTATTTCATCACTGTTGTGTGCAAGATAATTTGTGGTGTACCTCGCCGCTCAGATAGCCAATCACACATCATATTACCGTCTATGTCTGAGTTGGGCTTTGATGTTGTCTTGTTTCGCGGCATGCAGTCTCTGACTAAATTTGTTTGGTGTTTTCCAGGACAGTGAAAAAACACTTCCACATCTGATACATCACTGTCCAAACCTTCTTAGATTCCACCTCACCGTTTCATAAACACACAGCACACCTGTCACAAAAGAAGAATTCCGGAGAGAGGGAAGAAAAGAGGTAACAAGATATGGCAGCCAGCTGAAGAGGAGGGTCGTTTTGTGTTTCTCCGATATCTTGTGTGATTTGGATATTTTGATGCACAGTGTTGTGTGTAGAGTGACTCACGTGTTTGGTGTGTTTAGACTGTATGTGTCTTCCTGCGTTGCTGTTTAGTGGTTGAACATTTGCTAGAACATCCTGGACCTCTTTTTCATACCAAGCTTATTATGAGAGTTAAACACGGAGTTAAACCTTTTCACTCTGCCCTGATGAAAAAGCATTAGCTTTGTTTTACAGAATTATTATTTTGGTACTCTGCAAATGTCTGTTTTTTTTTTTTTTTTTTTTTTTTTTTTTTTTATATTTTTGTTCGTCTCCTAACTAAACAAATTGATCCTCAAAACAAAATGGAGGCTGAACACTGGACTGGGGGGTCTTAAGACTGGGCTGGGGACGTCCTGAGTCACTGCTGCCCGCAGGGAAGTGGAGTCTTCTTCATCCCCTAATTGTTAAAGAGTTATTTATATCTTAGTTAAAAAAATATGCTAAACCAGAGGCAGCGTCAGACCAAATGGTATCGCCCTCTCTCAGAGCTGGGAAAGACTGCTCTTAATTATAATTCACCCTGGCTGTGGAACGCGCTGTAAAAACGGTTAATATTTGATAACCTTGTTTCTCTTGCAGAATTCAAAGGTGTAATTCAAAGCATTGTAATCGAGGTGAGGTCTTGCCTCTAACTGTCCCTGCAGTGCCAGATCAGATAGTTTGTGCTGTTCTTTTGTACTGTTTCCCAGAGTTTAACCATTGAAATTTGGTTTGCTTTCGTTTTTTATACCGTAAACTCACTTTACACTGCCCCTTTGCCAGAACTGCTGAGCGAAACAGAATCTTATCTCGGGGGACTTTCCTTTCACAACATAAGACAATCAAACCCTGTTTTTGGTATATGCAGAACCAGAGGTGCGGGTTTGCTGTTTTTAACCCTTTAATATGTGTTCAGTGCCACAGTCTTTCTCTCCCATCCTGCTTCTCCAATCACAGCTCAGCATTGCTTTATTTTTATGCCATCTGTAATGATTTCTTCATGAATTCACCTTCTCCACTACAGTCCCTGATTAATTGCTGAATATCGTACTTATATGTAGAATCCTGTCCCTAATACATTTCTGAATATCATACTGCTATGCAGAATCATATACTGCATCCCTTGTCCATAAGAAAGTTGTGTCCCTCACAGCACCGACCCCCCTTCTTTTTCATATAAATATTTGCTGCCAGGGCCCGGTTCTGACAGTATTCCTCCAGCAGGTCCAAAGGCAGGGAAAGAAGCTCTATAAATCTCTTTCCAGGGCCTAAATCTGAGTGTCTCCCTCAATGTGATTTGTCTTTCTTTTCCTCATTCTCTGTCTGTCTGTCTGTCTCTGTCTTTTTGACGGTCTGTCTTTCCCTCTGCTCTCCCATCTGTTCTACACAGTCAGTTTAATTCAGGTACCTTCACCAAAGCGCAGGCAACAACCAGTAAAAAATCAATTATATCTGATATATCATAAGGAAATGCAAATTATAAAGATAACATACAGTACCCAATAAAGTAAGTAAGATAGTCATGCTTGCCTGGTGTTACTCACTGTCTTTCAGGCTGGCACTGACAGAAAAAAATTTCACTATATATTTCACTGTCACAGTCACATAGCTTCTCCCCTCCCCTAAGAGAGTCAGAACTTTCTCCTCACCAGGGAGCTTTAGAGAATTTTAGCAAACCCATGCAATTTTGTGTAAGAGCATTTCACTGTCTCATTTTTCCTCTGACTGTTTTTTTTTTTCAAACTAAAAGGTAACCTCACTGAGGTTCACACTAAACGACCAATTAATGTATTTTTGTATGGAGTAAATGAGGGAGAGAATGTTCCAACATTAAAAAAAAACAGAATGCATTCTCTTTTATTAGATCCTTTGCATGCAGTGTTTTTTTTTTGTCTTGTTTGTCTCATAGAATAATATAAACAGCATATGTTTTTACATCATGCCCTTCACTTAATGCAGTGTTGAAATAAAGGGCTTTTAAAAGCCAGCCTCTCTCATCGCGCTCTGTCTGTCTCTCTTACCATTTTGTCTCGGTCTCTTAGTCTTTCTTTCTCTCCCTATTTTCTCTTTCTCTCTCGCACCCCTTCCCCTCCCCCTTTATCCCTTTGTCTTATTTTCTGTCTTCTCTTTTTGAGATCTGTGTTGTAAGTTGGAGGATTTTTTTTTCTCATGGGCAACTATTTTCTGGGTTCAGGTTACACCTAAACTCATAAGTATATCTTCAAGTTCTCATTAATGAATTTTCTGCCCTTGCCCTTGCGATGAGTGAAGCTGTCAGTATGGATCGTACAGAGGGGAGTGAGGAAGAACGCAGTCTGTGTCGTAGATGATGATGTTTTACAAGCTGTGTCTCCAATAAAGATGCTTTCAGAAAGGGCTCATATGGAGAGGATATTTTCATGGCTATTGTTTCAGATGTATTGTGTTTATTGGTGTTATTTTATTACTGAGGAATAGTGGCTCTCATTTTAAGAACGTAAGTGTAAGGGTTCCATATAGAGAGTTTGAGCAACTTGTTTACTGCAGATGTTAGTACTGTCTCCATAAAGCAGACATAAGTCTAATTCTCTCTATCTCTCCTTCTCCATCTTTCTATCTCTCTCAGTTCCTGTGATCTGATTCTCTTGGACGTTCGCTTTGCATATGCCACCCCTGGGCTGCCCTGCTAACATTCATTATTCATAATTATCATTGCACATTATTGAGATGATCTGATTAATATTAATTGTTATTATGCGCTACCATTATTATTCATTATTCAAGCCCTGACTATTTGGCCCAGAAATATGAATGTGGACCGGTTTCTGAGCGTGGTTTGCTACTGTAGCAGACTGAAACACGATGCCCTTTCTCAGATTTTAACATGTATACTTCACATCACATCCTGCTCTTAAAGGGGGGGGGGCAGATGAAAAGGCCATCATCGGGCGTTTAAAAGGCCAAATCTGCCCCTAATGTTGGAGGCTGTTGCCATGGAGAAGGCAGGGCAAGTTCACTGAAGGTCATCAAGACGGGGTTTGGAAGCGCTGTGTGGGTGTGTGAGTGTGTGAGTGTGTGTGTGGCTATAACTCTGCTATGAAAAACAGCAGCAGAGAGAGACAGGGGGAGGTGTATGTCACCCATATAAAGCGCCTTGAAATTGAAAAAAAAATTGAAGAGAGAGAAAGAAAGAAGGAACACGCGGGGGGTAACATCACCTATGATCATTTCAGTGCCTCTCTCTCTCTTTTCTCTACCTCCCTCTCACTCCCTTTCTTCTCTCCCACTCTCACTTCCTCTGTACTGCTGTGTGAATCAGTTCCCCCTCACCCCTGTGAATTTCCTCTCCACAGGGGTTTGTAATAAAACGGTATTTAACCGTGCTCAGCCTGTCTCTCACACACGCACGCACACATGCGCTCACACACACACACACACACACACGGTTTCTCTCTGACTGTAAACTTGCATGAGAAGAGCTACAGAACTGCCACTAGGAGAGACAGTCGAAGTTGGAGGTGATGCGTAGAGGAAAGAGCATGGGTTTCAAAGTGGAACTCTGCTCCTTAAGCACCGGTCTTTGCTCGTCCCCGGTGGGTGAATAACAGATCAGGACTGGAGCTGTGTTTTCTTTGCTGCTTTTCACCGGCCTGCTTCACTAACAGTGTAATGAACATGTGACCTTTCGCCTTTTCACAGGTACATTAGAGCTGTAACCCTGACCACACCTGTGCCCCCAGTAACCAGACTGAGTGACAAGCAGGAAACGGGAAAGGCACCTGTACAGGTTTATATAGGTAACAAACTCCAGAGCAGGGTTGTTCAGGGAATATACACATGTATAGGGTATGACTAGGGTGAAAGGGCTAACGTGAAAATCAAAATTCTCTTACTTTCTTCCACTTTATTCTCTTCCTGTCTTCCCTTCAGACCGCTTTATGTCCTCTCCGGTTCCTCCCTCCCTCCCTCCCTCCCTCCCTCCCTCCTCTCTCTGAGTTAAGTCAGGCAGAGCGTGTGCATGTATATCACATTAACCCCTCTTTGTGTTTGACACACCGGGCTGCTCTTCAGCCGGCTTTTTACTTTCTGCGTTAACCTTCACCCGCTGTCTTCCCTCCTCTCTTTCTCCTTTCATTGCTCTCTCTCTGTCTTTCTCTCTCTTTAATTGCTCTCCCTCTCTCCCACTGAGCAGCTGCCTGCCGGCTAAATGATGCTCTCTCTGTAAGAGAAGAACAGCAACTTCTCTGTAAAAACAAAACTGAAGCAGAAAAGCCATTTTTGCATTATTAGAGAGTGGTTATCGTCGGGTAAATT